>CM021100.1:717601787-717870395 GCA_007115665.2 Sequoiadendron giganteum
CCCCACTGTCTCCCACTCTATCTTTCTCCCACTCTCACCATATCTCCCTCCCTCTCTATATCCCACTCTCTGCTTATCCCCTTCTCCCACTCTCTCCCACTCTCCTCCTCTCTCCCTCCCTCTCTATCTCCCTCTCTATCTCCCTCTCTCCCACTCTCCCCCTCTCTCCATCTCTATATACTAAGAAAACCAAATTTCACATAACACGCTCGCGTTATAATGCGAGCGCATTTTTTACTCCACTAAAATGGTAAAATAACTCTATATACCCATGATTTGAAGGCCCACAATCTACATATTCCCCTAGTTCTGCGTGTGCTCCGACAAAAAATAGCTTTTTGATGATGTTGTGAAGTATGCAAGCATCTTTTTCACATTCCATCACCTTTTCCACGATCTTTTTACCACCTTTGCATGAAATAACAGAGTTTCCACATTGAAAGACATATAATATCAATTGAAGTTTGAATTCCATTGAAAACTGATATACAATTGAAGTGTGGAAGGGAACAAGCTTTTGAAAAAGTCAAATTGTTGTGGAGTTCGAAGAAAGAAGAAGCTAAGGCTACATAATAGGGTTGAACTCCTCCATTTGAAAGTCTGGTTTTTAAGGTATGTGAAGTCTTTACAAATTTTATTTCATTCTATTATGGCTTGCTTTCATTTTTGTTTGTCATTATAACCTTAGGTTGTCAATGCACATTTTAAATTACCAAATTATATACACAATTATATACACTTTCCAATTATAGAAATTCAGAACCATTCACCAAAATTCATCCTTTAAGACAACTCCAAGCCTCTCCCATTCCTCTGAAGGGTCCAAACACCTTCCAATACCTCTGCACAAACTGATGTAGTACAAAGGAAGAAATCAACACCTTTCTTGACACACTTATTCAACTATATTTCCCTTCACAAAATATTTGATTCATATACTCAAATTAGCATTAAGAGTTCCCAATTCCTTAAGGACCTTCAAAACACCTTGAAAATATTGAAAATAACTGATTACAATCAACTAGGTTCCTCAAAACATCAACCAATGATTATGTCATTCACAAGTTGTCTTAAATATTCCATAATGGCACCATTGTTTACAAACACAAACTATAATTCTTAAGGAACAACCAAACCATTATTTTCTTAATAAATCTTTGTTTGAGTTAGTATGTAACAAAAATGAAACCTTTCAGAAGTCTGCCCTTACACACAAACTTAGTTCCTTTGTTCACTGTCCACATTACTAGTAGCAAAGAATCTACAAACTATCACATGTATCTCCCAAACCATGCATACACTTCAAACTGTGATACTCATTTTTGATGCAGAGTTAGAGGACCCAAAACCATTGAAGATTTCAACTTGCCTTCAAGAGCCATCTAAGAAGATTAAAAAGGCGTTATGGACCAATCCCAACACTCCTCCAAGTTGGACAACAAACAAACAAAGGAACTACCCTTAGATCTTCACACCAAACTTCCAAGCCCAAAAAAAGTCTTTAATTAGGTCTCAAAACAAGATAATTTCTAGGTCTTAGGACCTTACCCGCTCAACTAGGCTTCCAATACAAAAACCCCCATTTTTCAATGCAAAGAGGGAGGGTTTATAGAAACTCCTATACCCGGGCCTTCCCAGACCATTCCAAAGCATCAAACATCTTCAAAATACCCTACACAAGGTCAAAAGTTCATTACATAGACCACTCCTTCAATAATTTTTTAGGAACTAATATTCATCTCATTACCATGGTACAGATAAAATTATCCACCATGCCGAAGAAAAAGACAAAGAGGAAACTAATAGATGAAGAGAACGAAACCTTGAAAGAAAAGGAGAGAATTCGGGTGGTGGAATATCGTGAAAATAAGAAATTGGAAATGATTGATGAAAACAAACCAATTGTAGAGGAACCTCAACCATCAAAAAGAGAACGAGAATTGGCAGCACAACAAGCACGAATGTGAAAGCATCATCGTAAGATAGATTCAAATACCGTAGTTGGAGACACACCCTCTACGACAAGTGAATATGAAGGGACACCATTAAGCACAAGTGAATATGGAGGGACACCATCTAGCACAAATGAATATGGACGGACACCATCTACTACAAGTGAATATGGAGTGACACCATTTACCACAAGTGAATATTGTTGGACACCATCCAACACATCTCAAGTTGAGAGTACATCATCACTCAAAATTGATGAAGAAGGTATGCCATCATTCCCATGTGAACCTCAAGGTATGTCTTCTTCTCCACCCTCAATCGAAGGTATGCAATCTAGCCCACCTCAATTAAATATTGATGAAATTCCTAATGTTGAGATGTATGTACCTAGGAGAACACCACCAAGAATTTTGCGTAGAAAGCCAAAGTATTTGATTAATATTGATGATGAGATTTTGCAGCACATGGAAGGTAAGATTTCAACACGCACTTGTAGAAGATATGCTGATAAGATTTGGGAACAATTATTTGAAAGGCTAAATGAGATTGCAAGATGTCAACTATTTGTTGAAATGATACGGGGTGTAAAGTATAGGAACATCATGAAGACTCTTGGGTTGAGAACATCGAATGCATCGAGTGAAGACACTATTGTGAAGAATCTAATGGATGCTTATGAGAGTGTGGGTAAGACCTCATGCTCAAAGGATAGTAATGTCACTCGACATGTCATTGCATCAACTTTGGTATGTTTTCAAACAAAGAGAAATCGCCTAATTAAAAAGACTAGTGAAAAAATGGGAATTAGTAGAAAAACTTTATCAAGAGCCATTCAAAGGCAGCAAAGAATTGAGGGCAATGATACAAATGAATTATGGACATTCTCGGGGAGACTATCATGAAAAGATAAAGAAGTTGCCGAAGCCTTGAGAACACTAATTGAAGAGTATTGGAAGAATAACACAAGGCCATCTCCGAATCAAAGGGATGTGGTAAGAAGGAGAATCGGTAGTCGAAATCGTGAGCCACATCCAAAGCATTTTTTGGATATGACTCAAACCCAATTTTTTCGGAAATTTGAAAATGATTATCCTCAAATTAGTATTTCTCATAGATTTTTTGAACTACTTAAACCTTTTTATGTCAAGATAAATCACACACGCACTACTTCTTGTTGTAGACTACATATTGAATTTTCTAATCATTACGATGTTTATCGTTCTATATGTTTAGATTTGCATACTAACGATGTTTTGCAGGATTGTGGCATAGAAGGCCCATCAAAATATTCAAGAGAGTTCTTATCAAAAAATTTATGTGAAATAGAGGATGGCCAGATATTCTATAGAACAACATGCTTGGATGGTTCATGCAAGCGTTGCGGTGGCATCCAGCGTATGCTAGTATGTCAACATATGGAAAGCACAGATGAGGTGGGACAAAAACTAGTAGAGTTCGGGAAGTATAAAACAGTGGCATGTGCTACAAAAGATGGGTCTCAAGCAAAAAGGTGTGATTTGGTTATTGAGAAGATTCCAGTGTACAAATTTATGACCACATTTCGTGACAGTATACTATCTGAGTATGCAATGCATACCCATAGAGCCCGATGGTTGGACACGCAGTTCAAGCTATGCAAGGAAACCTTTCTAGTTGGAAGCATAGTATCCATGGTTGAATTTGCAGAGAACTACACTCTATAGCCACAACACGAGGTACAGTCATAGTATTACAACTCCACACAAGTTTCAATATTTTTGCACATAGCATTCATTCATGCATCTAATAGTACAGATGAGAAAAGGAAGGTATTGAGGGAGTACCACTTTTACATTAGTGATAATCACACACATTATCCAAAGTTAGTGCAAGGTTTCTTCCAGATGTTCTACAGTGGTTTGGCTCAGAGGGGCATAGAATATGATCAACATATAATATGGTATGATAAATGTGCAACACAGTTCAAGAACTCGCGCATGTTCTACTGGTTGTGCAGGATGCATGTCATTACAGGTGTTCAACATATGTGGAACTTTTGTGAGGCTGGACATGGAAAGGGGGAGCATGATGGTGTAGGAGCATACATGAAAAGAGCATTAGCCCGAGAAGAGTTAAAGTATAAAGATAGTGCAAAGTTGACGGATGCAAAATCAATCGTCGAGTGGTGTAATGCTTTGATGGGTCCAGGTAATGAAGGTACATCTTCAGTTCATAGATTTTTTTGGTTGATGGATGATACTAACATTGCACCATATGAAGACTGTTGTACACTAATAGGATTGAGTGAGGTACACTCTTTCCTTAGCTCAAATACAGGTTCATAGAGTATCAATACATGAAAGATGGCATGCTTTTGTTCTTCATGTACAATGCAAGACTGGAATGATTGTGAGTTAGGGGAGTGGGTTGACAAATGGTTCACAAATTATCTTAGCCCACTTCACATGTATCACCCTCTGACGACATTGGAACTAACACAGATAGAATCATCGGCCGACTTTGACCACATATCAGATCTAGTTCAACGAGGTGATATATCTACTTTCTTAGTTGTTGAAATTCCATATCATTAGATCCTACTTTGTACTGTATTTGTAATGTTGACAAATTTCAAGAGATTTTTGGCACATATCAATGCAGGGCATGTTTATGCAGTTATTGCAGATGAAGACAATGAAGAGGGAACAGACTATTACTTGTGTCATTGTGTTGAGACCAAAAAGAAATTGGAGGCCCAAGTTATAGATGGAGAAAAACATCGAATACCCTATAGGCTCAGTTGTGGTTACTGGAACATGGCTTAGAAGGTACCCACATTCAAGTGTTAAACATTGGCTATTTCAGGACTTTGACATGCATCGTAAGATTCTTCATTACTCGAACCTTGTCATGGCATCCAATGTTCATTTGAGCAAATATGGGGGTAGACCTTTGAACAAGACGTTATGGAAGGTCCGTGAGCCTAACCATGAGGCAATACTTGACACAATAAAGAGTAGAGTAGACCTGGATGGTTCGTTGGATTAATTTGTAAGTATATGCACATTGGTTCTTATTAATTTATACTTGTATGCACATTAATTTGTTTGATTCCAATGCTATCATCTTCTTTTACAGTGATTGGTGTCCCCTTGCAAAAAATGCAGATATATGAGCCATCGAAGAGAATGTCAACCAAAAAAGCAATGCAACATCCTCATTTTGATGCCTGCATGGAACATCTGTAAGTGCATTCCATCTATTTTTATTTCATTTCCATTTTGGATGCTCTTTCTTTTTCTCTTTTACTTTGCGTATTTGTAAGTAAACTACTAAGGGTTGATTGATCTTTCATTGCAAAAAATGTTGATTTAAGAGCCATCAAAGAGAATCTCAGCCAAAAAAGCAATGCAACATACTTATTTTGATGATTTTGAAAAATCTCAATTTTTATTTCAAGCCATTATAAGAGAGCATGTGAAGCTTAGCGAGGGAATCTCAAGTTACTCATTTGAAGTTAACCTCATAATGAGCACCTATGATGTAGACATTTAAAGAGGATCTTGAATGTATGAGTGACATTGTAAAAGATCCGAGAGAACGAAGTGCCAGAGTCATTGTAATAAGATTTAATTACATAATGAGATATACTCAAATATTGTAAGGTTGGAGTTCATGTTTGGTGTAGTAGCACCTTGTTCTGTAAATGCCTTGAGTAGGAAAATTTGTAAGCTTTGAATTTTGAAATGTAAACAATGTGAAAAAGGTCATATAAAGGTCATGTAAACAATTTGTACACATTTTTCTACAACTCGTGTGACCAAGTAGACTATTCCAACAAGTTGGAATAGGTATGTTTACGCTAGGCATGGTCCTCTTTCACACCGAAACACGTAGAATTGCTCCGAGCTATGTTCCACTAGATCGATCCCTTAAGGGTCCAAAGTGCAAAATGGATGCAAAATTCAACATGCTAGTACTCGGATACCCTGACACTTAAAAAATTCTCATCTAATCATATAGAAAGGAATTGGGCCCATCTAGAAAAACCTGTCTTAGTTTTGGCTATCTTGGAGTGGTTTTCTCGTGGCGGCGGATTTTCACTTGATGGAAAAAGTGTCAAATTCAAGCAGTGCAAAGTTGCAAAGTGGTGCAAATTTCACTTTGCAACTCGTGTGACCAAACTAACTACTCCAACATGTCCGAATAGGTATGTTTACGCTAGGCATGGTCTTTTTTCACACCGAAACACATAGAATTGCTCTGAGCTATGTTCAACCAGATCGATCCCTTAAGGGTCCAAAGTGCAAAATGGCTGCAAACTTCAGCATGCTAGTACTCGAATACCGTGACTTTTAGAAACTTCTCATCTAATCCTACAGAAAGGCATTGGGCCCCTCTAGAAAAACCTCTCTTGGTTTTGGCTATCTTGGAGTGGTTTTCTCGTGGCAGCGGATTTTCACTTGATGGAAAAAGTGTCAAATTCAAGTAGTGCAAAGTTGCAAAGTGGTGCAACTTTTGGTCTGCAACTCGTGTGACCAAAATAACTGCTCCAACGTGTCTGAATAGGTATGTTTACACTAGGCATGGTCTTTTTTCACACTGAAACACGTGGAATCGCTCCGAGTTACGTTCAACCGAAACGATCCCTTAAGGGTCCAAAGTGCAAAATGGCTGCAAACTTCAGCATGCTATTACTTGGATACCGTGACACTTAAAAACTTCTCGTCTGATCCTACAGAAATTTGTTGGTACCCTCTAGAAAAACCTGTCTCGGTTTTGGCTATCTTGGAGTGGTTTTCTCGTGGCAACGGATTTTCACTTGATGGAAAAGGTGTCAAATTCAAGCTGTGCAAAGTTGCAAAGTGGTGCAACTTTCGCTCTGCAACTCGTGTGACCAAGCGGACTGTTCCAACACATCTGAATAGGTATTTTTATGCTAGGCATGGTCCTCTTTCACATTGAAACATGTGGAATCGCTCTGAGCTATGTTCCACCAGATCAATCCCTTAAGGGTCCAAAGTGCAAAATAGCTGCAAATTTCAGCATGCTATTACTCGGATACCGTGACACTTAGAAACTTTTTATCTGATGCTACAAAAAGGTGTTGGACCCCTCTATAAAAACCTCTCTCGGTTTTGGCTATCTTGGAGTGGTTTTCTCATGGCAGCGGATTTTCACTTGATGGAAAAGGTGTCAAATTCAAGTTGTGCAAAGTTGCAAAGTGGTGCAACTTTCGCACTGCAACTCGTGTGACCAAGCGGATTGTTCCAACAAGTTGGAATAGGTATTTTTACATTAGGAATGGTCCTCTTTTACACTGAAACACATGGAATTGCTCTGAGCTATGTTCCACTAGATCGATCCCTTAAGGGTCCAAAGTGCAAAATAGCTGCAAACTTTAGCATGCTATTACTTGGATACCATGACACTTAGAAAATTCTTGTTTGATCCCACAAAAAGGCATTGGACCCCTCTAGAAAAACCTCTCTCGATTTTGGCTATCTTGGAGTGGTTTTCTCGTGGCGGCGGATTTTCACTTGATGGAAAAGGTGTCAAATTGAAGCTATGCAAAGTTACAAAGTGGTGCAACTTTTTCTCTGCAACTCGTGTGACCAAGCGGATGGTATTTTTATGCTAGGGATGGTATTTTTTCACACTGAAACACATGGAATCACTCCGAGCTATGTTCCACCGAATCGATCCCTTAAGGGTCCAAAGTGCAAAATAGTTGCAAACTTCAGCATGCTATTACTCGGATACCGTGCTGATTAAAAACTTCTCGTCTAATCCTATAGGATTTTGTTGAGCCTATCTACAAAAACCTCTCTCGGTTTTGGCTATCTCAGAGTAGTTTTCCAGTGGTGGCGGATTTTCACTTGATGGAAAAAGCATCAAATGCAAGCAGTGCAACTTTCGTTCTGCAACTTGTGTGACCAAGTGGACTGTTCCAACACATCCAAATAGGTATGTTTATGCTAGGCATGGTCCTATTTTTCACCGAAACATGTGGAATCGCTCTGAGTTATGTTCCATCAGATCGATCACTTAGGTTGGAGGAGTCTTAAGTTGCAAATTTCTAAGTTGCTTAAAGCAACAAATTTGAAATGATATTGAATGGCCCACTTAGCACTCATTGCATCTAAGTGATGCTCATAGAGGTTAGGTACTACGCCTTCCTGGGAGGTCACCCATTCCAGTATACTCCAGCTCAAGCGCTTAACCACAAAGTTTTTTCCTCAAGGTTAAGCCCACTTAGCTTGTAACCCTATTTGCAAAACCTTCAGCAAGTGTTGTGCCTTATGAAACATTCATTATAGAGCCCCTTTAGCTCATCAATTGATAAGTAGGAGGTATTTTCTACAATGTGTCAAATTGTGATATTGCTATCAGGATTCCATTGAGCAGTCATTTGTAGTATTAGATATAGCTCTAGCTTCTACAGTATTGCACATGATTGTAGATAGTTTCAAAGATCTAGATAACATCAATAGTTCACATTACTCAAGAAGGATGAACATCTTTAAGACATGTGGAAATCAGGACAAGTAACCTTCTTGTGGACTTAGGGTTGCAATATTTGATCTACAACATGTTCCACCATTTCTTCAGTAGGATCAATAACACACATAATGAAGGTGTGTTTGTAGCCATGAAATATTATGGTTCGAACTATCTAGGAGAGTGATGTTTTATCTCGACCAACCATATCTATACCATTGTTTGTTTGGAAACAAGGATGGGTTCTCTCTTCATCGGCATATACATTATTCCTCAATGTGTTCACACCAGTGTTACAAGACTAGGAGTTGCCTCGGATTTGACAAGCCATTTTTTGACTTGGACT
Source organism: Sequoiadendron giganteum (assembly GCA_007115665.2). Taxonomy (NCBI): domain Eukaryota; kingdom Viridiplantae; phylum Streptophyta; class Pinopsida; order Cupressales; family Cupressaceae; genus Sequoiadendron; species Sequoiadendron giganteum. The sequence goes on from CM021100.1 coordinate 717,610,567, forward strand.
CGGGCTCGGAGCCCAGACTCGACAAATAGAAAAACCTAAGAAATTCAAAGATTTGTAAGGATTTAAAACTTGTTTCATGCACCCTTTAATAAATAAACCTTAAAGACACAATAGCATCATCAAATAGAAATTACTATGATCCCATATACAAACATACATCAATCACATAAGTATAAGCACAAATTTTAGCTGAAAGAAATAACACATTTAGATATATAAATATTGTGATATTGCTATTAGGATTCAATCGTGTAGTTTTAAAAGTCAAACTCATTGACCCATGATTCATCAGTAGTGGTTCACAAGAACACATCTCTCATAATAATGAATGGTTCATAAGGAGGAAGATAAATCTTCATACATTTATTCTATCACAAATGAGATAAGTGCTTGGTTTCATGAAGGTCATGAGACAACCATTAATGGGGAGTGGATACATGAAGAACTGATGGAGAATGATAATGGCTTCAGACCTACTATAAAGGAAAAAAAAATTCATTTCAATGATGCAAGAGGTTTTTGGTTTCACTACCAAAATGAGCCTACAAAGAATGCATGTGAAACTCCTTTTGACCTTGAGGGTGTACTTACTCCATCTCAAGGATCATGCATTGAGGATGACATAGATCAATGCTAGGGCTAACTAATTAATAATTATACATGTGAATAAGTCAAACATGTACATGTCAATAAGGGAAGTACAAGTACTCAAAAACATGTAAGCCTCAAAAAGTATACACACGAATACATAGTATACACAAATTAAAACAAAGTATATGCACGAATACAAGGTATATGCATGAAAACATGTAAGCCACAAAGTATACACTCGAATGCACGTAAGTCACAAAGTATACACTCGAATTCACGTAAGTCACAAAGTATACACATAAGATGTAAAGTATACACTTGAATACACGTAACTCATATCTATTGAACCATCAATTTAGAATGCAAATATGGAGAGGCGTCGATAAAAGATATTTGTATCAACCAAATAGCCATGTAGGCATACATAAATATATGTCGATATAAGTATGAAATATATGTACAAAATAGCCATATAGGCTTACGAGAATTCCATCTAGGCATACGATGTCAAATATGTCGAATAAAAAATATGTACAAAACTGCCATATAGGCATACAACAAAGGACTCTGGAATCAAAAGTCATTGCTCTCCATGCGCAGGAAATAAAATTTTTCCCTTTCCTTTTCACTCGGATGGTGATAGGTTTGTCACTCATTTTTGCTATGCTCATGGAGTGCTCCTGCTACTCCTCCTAGGGTTTAGTTCATGGTAAAGTTTTAACTGTTACAATAAGAAGTAAAGACATGAATATATAGAAATTACATTATAATAAATGATATATTTGACAAAATAATCACTTACATCCATCTCACAAGCTCTCTCCATGAGGGAAATATCCTCACGCCCATGCTCAGGCATGCTCAAGCCCTGTATAAACCATATAAATAGACAAAAACTAGGTGAATCAACTATGGTTTAATTTTTCACTAACTAACATCTATAACAACAAATTTAAATTAAAATTTACTAATTTGCCTCATACCTCTTTTGTCAGAGCCATCAAGGATTGTATAGCAGATGTCACACCAATATCCATTGCCCTTGTCACATTCAGAGGTGTATCATCTCGCAACAACTGAAAATAAAACAACAAATTATTCAACGTAATCAATGATGTGCATGTATAAACTACACAAATCTATTAAGTACTTGATTCATTAGTTAAACTCTTTATTCTATTACCTACGTGAAGGTTTGAGTAAATCCACCACCACTGGGAAGTGTTCCATCAAAACCTCCAATATTAGTCTATTCAACATCCAAAATTGCATATTAAATTACCATTCATAAAACAATGCCATTAATATGAAATAAACTTATAATTGTTTACTAGTTACATACCATAGCGATAGGTGTATTGCAAAAATAGGTTGGTGGGGGGCCGGTGTATCCAGTCTCAACACTGTGACCCTACAATTTTATTAAAATCATAAAACATTTTTAGTTAATCTTGCATTTCAAAATTGAAATTTAATAAATTAAATTCAATGAACACATGCACTAACTTTTACCTGACTATCAATTTCATATGCCTCATGCAAAATGTCAGCTGCCCTCTCCATCTCCATAGCTGCAGATGGATCCTATGTACCAGTCTCCTAAGGGTCGGTGGGGTCATGTGAACAAGTAGCCCTGCAAGATTGACACACATGTGTTCGAAGGCCACCACTAGAAGACTTCCCTGGATGACGCTGTAGAATAGAACTAGTATGATGGATGACACTCTGGGTCAAAGTGCTGATTTCCTGCAATGTCTTTACGTCAAAACTTTCCTTCACGATGGAAGGCATAACAACGTGCTCATGAGGTGGCCTAGTGAGAGCTCGTCTACCTTTCTGCATAGGATTCGGCTGTGCATCAGGTCTATCCTGAGCTGACCCCCCACCTCTCCCCTGGAAATCCCTCATATCAAAATAATTTAGGATTTTGTTCAATATGAACTCACTGTATAGTTTCCTAAGAAAATATTGTGGGACCTCGTAATTGTTGCTTGGTGGGTAATCGAAGACCATGTACCACCTATCATAAATCCACTCCTTCATTTGTTGGCGGTGGCACCAATGGATAGGAGACCTCTTCGCATTGAGGGTAAGATTTTGATTTGTGCGTGGGTCGATGAATAATGAGCACAAATCACCTTTTATAATTTTTAAATCTTTCACATCCTTGTATGATAGTTTATTTGCATAATAGTCCCTAGATGCCTGTCTCCTATCTTCCCATCCAGTTATTTGTTTGCTAATTGAATCTATATTTGTTAACATATCTTTCAATGAATTTGCTAGGGTCATTCTTTTTGTGGTTGAACCATTTGGATCACTCAACCTATTGATCAAATCCTCAATTTGTTTTTTGTTGTTCTCAATTTCACTCATTAAATTTTGTTGAGTGCCAGGAGGGGTTGAGTGATTGGTGGAGGAGGTTGATGTTGTGGTTGATTTTGATCTTGAGGATTTTGAGGGTTTGCAAGTTGATTTGCATCTCCTAAAAATTCAAACAAATAGATATCAAATTCAACCTAAAAGTAACAAATTCAAAACAAAAACCATAGAATCCTTACCTCTTACAGCTCCTCATTGTCGTGGCGCCATCATTGTGAAGAAATGTGGATTCTTGGTAAAGAAATTCTCCTCCTAGAACACGAGCGTGATATTCTAGGTTTTTTGGCCACAGGTGCAACAAAAAAACTAGTCGAAATGCAAATGAGAGATTTGCATTTGTTTTTTTTTCTTTTAACAGTTGATAATGCAAGCGCATTATAATGCACTCGCGTTATGTCTTTGTAGTTGTAGCTGTCGAGACCTTACCTAGGTTTAACGGAAGACATAACGCGAGCGCGTTATAATGTGCTCGCGTTATGGTTTTCAACTTTTTTTTTTGAGGGTGTCCATGGAATTGCTACCCATTTCCATGCACCCGCCCCTTTGCAAAATCCTCATTTTTCAAACTAATATCAAAACATCTTAAATTGCATCAATTTCTAATTTTCAGTTTGGCTTCCATAATAGGATCTATCATCCTTCAATCCAAGGAAACAAATCTGAAAATTAGAAATTCCTTAGTCATATCAATAGGATCCATCATCCTATTTTTCTAAGGCATCAATTATCCGACAAATTGCACTCCCATTTATGATCTAATTTTAGAAAAAAATTGATTCAAGCATATGCCTGTTGTCACAAGGTCCCGAGAAAAAAAAGAAGAAGATGAAAGAGAGAATCCACTTTGCAACATGGGTGATAGGGAAGAAAATCCTTTTCATAGGCTTCATGGAAATAGCTCAAATGATGAAATAATCAATGAAATGCTTCAAGAAGCTGAACGTGATCCATAGTTTCATATAGCTATGGAAAATATCTTAGAGAGAAATAAAGAAAGATACTTCCTTTTATTGGCAAACCAAGGTGCTAAATTGCCCTCTGACTATGATACAGAGAAAATCAAAGAAGATCCTGAAAATAATGAAACTTCCTTAAAAGATCTTAGTGCTCTTACCCAACAAATAAGAGCACTACAAGGGAAAATCAAGGAAATGCAAGGGGGCACAACAAAGAAGTATGCTTTGGAGGATATTTGTCCATATCCTTTTGATCAAAATCTCAACATGATCCCATTTCCAAAACATTGTGAAATTCTGAAATTCGATAGATACAATGGGAAAAAAATCCTATCAACCACGTGAGAGAATTTAGAAACATGAGCCTTGAGTTTGCACATGAAGACACATACTTGACGAGATTGTTCCCACAAAGTTTACGTGGACAATCCATAGAATGGATTTCTAAAATCACTCCACCCATCAAGACATTTGAGGAGTTGATCAACAAATTTATATCCCAGTACTCCTACAACATTCAACATCAAATAACTATGCTTGATCTATGCAAAGCAAAGGAAAATATTGGAGAAAACCTCATCACATTCCTACAAAGATGGAGAAGATTATTCGCACGATATTCTTGTCTAGTTCTTGAAAAGGAAAAGATGGATATCATTATTGACAGTCTTAATCAAGAAATGAATTATAGGATCAACCTTCATTGTCCTCCACATTTTGAGAAGTTGATTGAGAATGAAATCACTATTGAGGGATCCCTAGTCAAGAGAGGAGTGATAAAACTTGACAAAGCTAGTCCAAATTTGTACAATCATAACAACCACAATGACAAATCAAGATTTTGGACTAGAAACAAGAATGTTGTCAATGATGGTGTGGTAGATGCAAACAATGTGAAAGAGAAACCATCCATTTTCAATCTATCAAGTACCCCATGCAATAACACCGATCAAGGAAATTCAACCAATCAAGGAACCAACACCAATCAAGGAAATTCCACCAATCAAGGCAATAACAACACCAATCAAGGAAATTTGACATATCATAACAATAGCAATAATTGTGGTAACAATCAAAATTCAAATCCACCCAAGTCACAATTGTTTTCTAATCGTAGGAAGTTCACACTATTGGGATAGTCCTTAGAATCATCATTGAAAGAGCTTCTTATGACCAAGCTTATAACGTTACTAGAACCAAGAGTTTATGACCCCCTAGTTAAACCCTCATGGTGGAATGATGCACATTATTGTGATTTCCATAGGAAAAATGGACATAAAACAAACAATTGCATCCAACTAAAACATTTGGTCCAAGATTTGATTGACAAAATAGTGATAGACATTGAGGAATCTACACACATACCTACTTCGAAAAAGGGGAATCCTCTTCAACAAACACCCAAGGGAAAAACGTGAATAATGTCCATGATACTACCATTCTTAACATTTATGTAATTGATAACCAAATTAGTGTCATCCAAATCCAAGGTAAACAAAACAAACCTCCAATACCAACTGAGTTGGAAGTTTGTAAATCCCAAGCTATGGAGGGGCATGTAACTGCATCCCATTGTCTATCATTTTTTGAAAATGATGATAGTTCCCTCACTCATCCACATAATGCTCCACTCCATATTGAGGCTCTAATCCATAAATTCCTAGTCAAACGGGTCCTAATAGATGGAGGAGCTAGTTTAAATATCTACACCTTAAAGCTTGTCAATGCATTGGGATATTCAAAAGATGTAATAGATTCCAGTCAAAAGATCACAATGAAGGCGTATGATGCAGAAGAAAACTCATCTAAAGGATCAGTTACACTACCAATTAGAGTTGGCCCTATGGTGAAGGATGTGGTTTTTCAAGTCCTTGATCTCCCCTTGACCTATAATATCCTCCTTGTAAGACCTTGGATACATGAAATGCAAGCAGTATCCTCTACATACCATCAATGCTTGAAATTCACTCATGATGGAGTTGAAATCACAATACAAGGAGATCCTAATCCTTTCATGTATGGTCAGAGTCTAAGTCCTAAAGCTGAAATCACCATTCCTAGCCACTGTGAAGCACCACCTTCACAAATATGTGTTGATCCTGAATCTTTTAAGGCATCCACTTCAGTTACTACACCATCAAATCCCAAAGTCCAAATCCATGATATGAGATGCGAAGAATACCGATTGGATAAGTTGCTAATAAAAGACACTGCTATTGTCATCAAGAATGGTCGGACTTCCAACAATGATGTCAAAATAACTACAGAAGGAGTGCAAAAAGATGACCATGCTTGGATTGAAACCTCTTGTGATCCTGATGATACACCTACCTCTTCCATACATGCTCCCACTCAGGTCTTTCATATCACCGATAACCTCTATTTGATCAAGACATCTACGATAACCCACTCTTTGATCATGATCCCATTGAGGATATCCAGCCACCATCCTTCCACCCCACCTACCCTGGGCTAGGGTATGAATCTCTTATTGTCGACTCTACAAAACCATTTGGCCAAGTCATTGAGGATGTGCAAGCCTCCTTTGATGTTAATAGTATCAAAAAGGATAGTCTTAAAGACTTCGTCAATGGCATCACCACTCCCATTTCATCCATCTCACGCACATCCATCCACCTTGTAGACATGGATCAAAAAATATCTTTCAAAGAAAATATAAAGGAAATAACTCAAGAATCACAAGTAAAAGTGCCTTTTCAAATGGAGATCCAGAATCAAAAGAAAGCTTGCAAAGAAAGAAAGATCAAGAAAAGTCCCTTAACCAACATAAAAAGCTATTGGATGAATCAAAAAAAGAAGAAGATCAAGCAGAGTCCCCTAGCCATTATAAAAAGCCATTGGACAAATAAAAAATAAAAGTAAGCAAAAGTTGATCTCCAAATATGTCTCTCCCTCAAAAATAAATGAGGGTATCTATCAAAGAAGAAAAAGAAAGAAAAAACTTGCTAATGTATGGTACATCCATGTCACCTATGCCATTCCATCCATCCATTTTCACTTACCCGTCATATCATTACATGACCATTGGTGATGTTTTTCAATGTGTCTTTGATGGCGACCCCTTCATGTACTTTGACCCATGGGTTGCCCAAGCTCCTTTTTGGCAGAAGCTTGATGGCCCACGTATTGTGCAAATTAGGGATCCTACCATAGCCTCTTTCATTCATCACATCTATCGTCCTTTATACTTACCACTCGTACTCCTCATTCTGATTAGGTTCTTTCAGCCGACATGGTCATCCACACAGGAGCGGGGCATCATCAAAGCAATTTATAGATCTGGCATTTATTAATTCTACATCTAGCTTTGGAGAGTGCAACATAAAAAATCCTGAAAAAATACAAAAACAACATTAAAAGTCTTGAAAAAATCCATAAAAATTAGAAAAAGTCCTAAAGAAATCCATACAAATCAAAAAATGTCCTAAAAAAATGGTCGCCCTGATGAAAACCTGGCAAATAGGCATCTTGGTGACAACATAACAAAAAAGAAAAGAAAAGAGAAAGTACAAAAAAAAAAAAAAAAATTGTTGCCTTGATGAAAACCTGGCAAACAGGCTTCTTCGTAACAACAAAAAAATAATAAAATCTGAAAAAATGCAATAAAAACAAATAGTGAAAACCTGGAAATCAAGCACTATTTGTGAACAAGTTGGCTCTTCCATCTATTAGTTTATGTCATCCATCCTATCAACATTGCTATCATATTAGTGCATCGCCATCCTATCAGCATCATATCTATCCGTCAATTACACACCATAAAGGCAATCGTGTTTCATCATGGTTTGGTGAACATTGCGCATATCCATAATAATCGGTTATGTCTAACTGGGAGCAAAATACAGACTCAACGTGAGCAACTTGAATTTTGAGCTATCACAATAGATAGATGGCAGTACAACAAGCACGTTAAACAAAACCAACACACAATGACAAGACAACACTTGGCAACCAATCATGCATGATCAAAACGCTCATCAGAAAGCATAAAATTGGGTTTTCAAATCAAAGTGGATGGTCTAATTTGAATAATGATTGAAATACTTTAAGCAAAGGTTGAATTGTTGTTTTATGGATTTTTGTTATCATACCTCTGGAGCAACTTGATGATGTTATAGACTAGAGAAGCAAGGAAGGAGTATGATTTTTCTTTGTCTGCTATATGTAAGTTGATCATTATTACTGTGCAATTTTTTTGTGGGACATGACTCTACAACGTATCATTGATGATATTTCAGAATTTTCATAGGAAAGGGGTTAACTTTTGTCTGTTTATGCAAGCAATACTCAGGCCATCTCGGTTCAATTATACTTAGATGCTTGTATTACCTTGCTATATCAAAAATCATGAATGTTGTACTCAGGTCATCATCAGTGCGAATATCCCCTTTGATGCTTGTACTAACTTCCAACATTTCAAAAGTTCAATGATGATAAACAAGCATTAAATAGCTCTTGGAATGAAAAATCTGCATGGTTAATATAGATTGCATTCATGTTAGTTCTGCATCTGCATTATAGATTTTCCAACGTTGGAAAAACACCAAAGACAACATATCTCTCTAACAAAAGATTGAGTACATTTGACATTACCAAAAATATCATTCATCCATTTCAAGGTGCATTATCATTTTCATATCATTCATCCATTTCTGGTGCATTATCACTTTCATATCATTTCCGTTGCATTATCATTTTCATATCATTCATTCACTTAAGTTGCATTATCATTTTCATATCAGTCATTCACTTAAGTTGCATTCCCATTTCCATATCATATCAGACATTAAATGTGCATTATCATTTTCATATCATCCATAAATTTAGATTGCATTTTCATATCATCCATACATTTAGATTGCATTTTTCATACATCCATTTAAAAATCATTTAGAAAGCATTATCACATCATATAATCATCATACATCCATGAATTAGATTATATATGTGAGCATCAAAAAAATACAAAAAATATACATAGCATTGCATATCATTTGCATCCATCTCATATAGCATTAAAACATCATTCACATGACATAAACACATCATAAGAATTACGTAATGCATCACAGTAGAAAGTAAATGCATACATCATAGGAATTCATCATATAAACATCAATCATACATACATCCATCATAGAGAAACATGTAGACAATGCATAGATTGACAATATCCGCTGCATCTCATACTATCAAAACTCAATGTCAAATGTACAAGGATATCGAAACAAAGAGAGATACAACATCATAATGTGGCATGAAATATCATAAAAGTGTATACATCGACATCATCAAAAATAGTACATCATCATGGTCAAAAAACCCTTGTTGAGCCTCATCTCTGGCATCTCCGACAATGAAGTCAACCCACATGCATCAATGGCATATGTGTTTTCCTGAACAAGAAGTGGAATCAAGCTCTAGGCCTTCGAGAATCGCTTCCACACCTGAAGAATCCCTAATATCTCCTATCAATTTGAAACATATCAGATCAGTGTTTGTGATCAATCAATCAAATCAATCAATCAATCTTTCTATTTATTTTTCAATCATGAAAGCAAATTTATCATTCCTACTATTTTTTTTCTCATCCATCATGAGGACAAATTTATCAATCTTACTATTTGTTTCTCACCAATCATGAGGACAAATTTATCAATTATCTTACTATTTGTTTTCATCAATCATGAAAGAAAATTTATCAATCTTACTATTTGTTTCTCATCAATCATGAGGACAAATTTATCAGTTATTTTACTATTTCTTTTCATAAATCATGAAAGAAAATTTATCAATCTTACTATTTGTTTTTCATCAATCATGAGGACAAATTTATCAGTTATCTTACTATTTGTTTTCATCAATCATGAAAATTTTTTTATCCATCTTACTATTTGTTTTCTCATCCATCATGAGGACAAATTTATCAATCTTACTATTTGTTTCTCATCAATCATGAGGAAAAATTTATCAGCTATCTTACTATTTGTTTTCATCAATCATGAAAGCAAATTTATCAATCTTACTATTTGTTTTTCATCAATCATGAGGACAAATTTATCAATTATCTTACTATTTATTTTCATGAATCATGAAAAAAAATTTATCCATCTTACTACTTGTTTTCTCATTCAATCATGAGGAAAAATTTATCAATTATCCTATCAATGAGGCTCTTTCATCATGAGGTCACTTTATCAATCCTACTATCATTCTTATCAGTTATCATCAATCAAACATAAAAAATTCACTATCACATGCTAAATCAATAAAAAAAACATCAACAATCCGGGCAAAATCAAAGTTCTCATCTTCATATCAATCTTTCAATAGAAAATTCTATCAAATTATCTTATCGGCTGATGAATTGGACAACCAATCAATAACAATTTTCAAAAAATCATCAAAAATTTCCAAAAAAATAAAAAATCTGAAAAATTCAAAATTTTATCATATTCATCACTCGAGGGGGCATGCGGGCATCAGTTTTCCAAAATTCACATTTGGGGAAAATTTTTTAATTATTTGAAGCAATGCGTAAAACACATCACTTCAAAGAGGGGAAAAATGTATACACCTAAAAATGGTCACATTATAATAAGTCTGGTAATTACTTAAATACAACTTATTTAATTAATCTTCTAATTCAATCTACATATAAATAAATTTAATTATTTATTTATATTGTTCATTTTCTAAGTCTTCTATTCTAATTAAATAAATAAGTTTATTTAATTATTATCACTTTTCTATTTCTTCTTAATTAATTAAACAAATTTTACAATTTATTTAATTATCACATTGCTTTATTTTGAATAAAGTAAATATTCTTCTTTTTCCAAATCATAAATCATTTTTAAATCTTCTAAAAATCCATCTCACATTTAATTAAATATTTTAATATTTAATTAGAAACTTCTTATCCATATTCCACACATAATTAAATATTTTTCAATATTTAATTAGAAGCTTCCAAATCCACATGTCACATGAAATTAAATAATTTTATTATTTAATTATTGATTTATCTTCAACCAACAAAACTAACTCATAACTAAACTTGACAAATGGCAAGTTTCCCTATTTTTGAGTGAATTTTTTTTGTGGGAAGGAAACATCTTCCTTCTTTTTCTCTAGCTTCCATCTTTCTCTCCAACTTCTCCATCTCTCACCGTTCATCTTACTAGACTGAATCTCAACCATTGATCTTTGCCAACTAAGCTTTTTCCTTTGAAAATCTATAAATAAGACCTCTTGGCTCTTTGAAAATCCCGGAACTATTTGCATAGCGTGAGAACTATAGCACAACATTCTAGCATTCAAGCATCAAAGCATAGCATCTTAGTTTTTATCATCTCAGCATAAATAATCATGGTAGAATAGCTTGCATAATATGTTCTTAGTTTCATTATCTTAGCATCATATCTTAGCATAGCTTTATCTCATATCATTTAGCATAAGAATGCATTTTTCATACCATCTCATTCTCTAGGTTGTCATTCTATTGAACTTCTTCTTACACAATCTGAGACCAAGCAACTTTAAAATGAATCCTTGGAGATAGAGGACTTGAAGTTTGTTTAGCTTTAAATTAGATTCTTTGATATAATATTTCATTGGTGTGTTGTTTAACTCATTTTTTGTTTCCACATATTTACACACACACAACCCTCCTAGGCTTTGTGAGTCATCCCACTATTTAACTTATGTGACAACAATATCTATTACTAGCTAGTTAATTTTAAAATGTCATGAATATTTATTATATATATAAATATATAATTCACATTCCTTATTGAGTATTATTATAATGATAATTAAATTTCGTACTCATTTATTGTACAAATATATATAATGCATGTGTATATATATATCTGAGTTTTCTATTTTAGATTTGACTATATCCCTCATCTTATAATTATATATAAGTATTTTCTCTATACTTGCATTAAACAATGTCATCATAATTACTTCTTTTACCTTCATCTATGACAATATTGTATATTATTCATGCACCTTAGGTTTAATAAATTTCTAAACTTGTATTACTGAACACTAATAATTTTTAAACCTATCTGTTACAAATTTTTAAGGCACATATATAATACTCCATAAATATTTATCAGGTTATTTACTATAAAACTATGATAACCCTATCTATCCTTAAATGCATTCAATTTAAGATTTAATTAAATTAATTCTTTGAATATTTTAACTTGAGTAGAAAATAACCTATTACATGAATAACTAATATAAAGAAGATGGTCTTGATGTGAACATTCTAAAACAAATTGGGATAATTTTGATATATGAAAATTATAAATTTGTAACATATACAATAATTTTTGACCTCCCCGTAACCCTATTTAGACATTTATATAGAAGAATATTACATGTTCATTAACAATTTTAAACCTTCTTATAAGATAATAATTGAATAAAAGTACAAGACTCCACAAAGACAATTCATTGCCTAAAAAAGTGCCTATCAACTTATGCCCACTCACCATCTACTTTACAATAAAATCCAATAAATTTCCACTCTTAAGTCTTAGGTATGACATCCATGATCTGAAAAAAAGATGGAGCCAAGTCTTAAGGCCCAAGCCTTTGATGATTCCATGATCAGGATTAGACATCCATGTGTTTTAGATTTTATGATAGTGTATTTGACCTTTATCCTCTGTAAGAAGTTTTTTCCATCTTGATTAATGCATTATGATCCTAGTTATTTTACAATGATCTGAGGGAGCCTACTCTTCACAAACGTGAATGAGAAGATGCATTTTGCAAGCTACCAAGAATAGTGAAATCACAATTAAGCATGCACCCTCATTTCAAATAAAAGGTCACTACAGGATTTTATCTAGCAGGGGAGAAATAATATGAAAAAGTTTAAAAGGAAATTAGATATTCAATTTAAAATGTACCTTCTTACTAAGACCATTAAATTACTCGTAGATGCCATGACAGTCTTACTGTTTCACATAATATACAACAATAGGGCTACGCACATTGTAATTGACATAGCTCCAAGTCAATGCAAAGCATAGTCATTTGGTACAACTCGATTTTCAATTTTCACATTGTATAACTTCTAGTTGGAGGATGTGAAAGTGAGTGTATCAGCTTCCACTTTCACATTCATTCCAAAGGGTGCATCTATTTTGGCTTCGTAGGTAGATTTTGTAGGTCCAACTGTTCTTGGAAATTGAGCAGAAATGGGCTCATTTGCATTGCTAACTACCATTATGGAAGGATAGTTAAGTTCCCATACTCCACTTTTAGATAAATCTGAAGAACAACTGATAAATTCTCCTATCAAAAAATGTAAAGATGTTTCATTATATCCTTGGAATCGGGCAAATTCACCATTGGAAAATCGACCGCGGGAAAGTTCACCACCATGACAAATTCACCTCAAGGAAAATTCACCACTAGTAATTCACTGCCATGGAAAATTAATTCAAAATTTTAATTCAATGATTTTTTTGTGTTGGTGAATTTCTAGTGGTGAATTTCCCTTGAGGTGAATTTGTCATGAAGATGAATTTTCCCCCGATGAATTGTTGGCGGTGGATTTTCTGAGATGAATTGCTAGCGGTGAATTTTTCTAGAGCCATCCTTGGCTACATAGCATATTGATATAAGAATTTGCATTGGCATCATACACAAGCCCTAGATTGATGGCCTTGAGGGGATTAATCTATCCTAAACCATATCCTAATTCTGCAACTTGATTTCCATCTAATGTAATTACATCCAATGTTGATGTTGCATCACAAATGAAATTGTGAGTATATCTAAGAAAAATAGATGAACATATTCAATGTTTAGGTAGTGGAATGGATAACCACCTATGGTCATGAGAGTAGATTTGATAGTAGCAGGAGAAATTAGACATTCCCTCAAAAGGTCCACAAAAGCGAGGAGCTATCGAAAAAAGAGTAGAGAATATATATACATAACCAAGTTGATTGACAAAAGGAGTTAACCAATAATATGAAGAAAATGTCACAGGAGTAGTTGAACCAAAGATGACATAGTTCAAAAGGAAAGATCTTACGCACAAAATATAACTGATCATTATTGGCACAAAAAAAAAACACAATATCTGTTTGTGTAATATATTGTTCCCTGAAATTGTAATGCCACGATTGCACAAAATGGTTTGTATGAATGCAGATGGAATGGGTGCAAAGAAAAATCTACAACATTTACCAACATCCTCTATTTATATGCCAAAATTGTAGCTTTGAACCATTGTATGTACATCCATTAATGCATGGCTCTAGGAAGATTCACCACCAAGAATTCACCTTGAGAAAATTCACCGCCATGACAAATTCACCTCAAGGAAAAATCACCACCAACAATTCACCGCCACCGAAAATTCATCGCATTATATCTATTTTGGCAAGATATCTATATTTTCAAGTTTTATTCTTTATTAATCTCTCTTTTAAACAAAAGGATCATAATATCCTTTATTTTTCTATCTCTCTTTTAATTTTAAAGGGTTATTTCATAGATTCCTCTTCTCTTGGGGAAAAAGTCACATAACAAGAATTGTGCTTTCATTCTGCCGACAACATTTGATCATTTTGACCTAGATCTAAGGTTTGTCTAGCTTTTGAAACCATGTTTTGTAGGATATCATCATTCTAGCACTCTATTTTTATAGGTGGAATCATCATTTTCTTGCTTAAATTGGTCTTTTTAGGGTTTTACAAAACTAGGGTTTTTCTTCATCTTGAGATATTTTGAGCATATAACCTGAAATATTTTGGAAAGATATCTATATTTTGAAGTGTTTTATAGCTTCATATTGTAGGTTCTTTAGTTGGGTTGATGAAAAACTTCATTTTTTGAGCCTTGATGATTTTTGGGCTTTATCTGTGAAACGACGCCTTTGTTTCATAGAGCAGTGCCTCTATCTCTCAGTGTTGTGCCTCTATAGTTTGAAGTGAGGGTAAGTGCAAAAATATGGGGGGCCAAAAAGGGGTCTTAAGTGACCACTTTTTTTTGGATATCAAGAAATATTGACCTTGGACGTGAAATTGAGTATAGTTACACTCAAAATTTTGAGATGCAAAAAAAAGGGTCGTAGTGCTCCGAGTCTACTTTCTAAGCTACTTTTTTTTTGAAAATGGTAGAGATTAAGGGGTTCAAAAGAGGGGGCCACATACATTGGTGTTTTTTTTGTCAAAAAAACATAACATAGAGACTTTTGTGACTCCCTCAAAAGGTTAATTTTTTATTTTTAAAATTGCTTCGGTGAGAAATTAGCTAACAATATGTAGTTCATGCCTGATTTTTCTGATAATTTTTTAATGAATATTTGATTTTTTACTAATTTTCAAAGTGGAAACTTCTTGAAAAATAGAATTTTGGTCATGCTACCCATATAAATTTTGAAAACTAATTGAAAATATATTTTTTAATATGTGTAGAATGGAGTCTAGTTTCTAATAATGTAATTTATTTGAAATTTTGATGAACGGTTAATTTACAAAGAAAAAATACTAAACACTAGTTTTTTCCAAAAAACAAACACAAACAAAATAAATTATAGATCAAAGGCTTAACATTTTCAAAAATTAAAAAAAAATACATTGTTAGATAGCTAATAGAGAGCCTAATATTACCTAGGTGTTTGATTTGTTCAACCTTGAAACACGTGCAAACTTGATGCTTAGCACGAATGCAGTTATGTGAAATATTGTAGAAGTTGTAAAAACATGTCTTTGGACATTGGGAAGGCACTCCAAGCCTTTGGGTTGGTATTCCAAATCAAATACAAAGCCTAAGTATTGAGGATTCCTAATGAAAGAAATAACGTGAGCGTGTTATAATCCGCTCACGTTATTTCATAGTTTTGACATGTTTTTTTCATTTGTGCCCAAGACTTGCCCAACAAGACATAATGCACTCACGTTATGTCTTTCTTTGTGTTAAATGCTAGTCTATTAAATGTATGTATATATATTTGTATCTTTGTATGCTTGTATGACATGTATGTATGTATGCATGCATGCTTGTATATATGTATGTACGCCTATATGTATGTATGTATGTATGTATGTAATATTGTATGTACATATATATGTATGCTTTTATGTATGTAATATTATATGTACATATGTATGTATGCTTGTATGTATGTATGTATTCTTATATGTATGTATGTATGTCTTTAGAGGGAGGAAGAATTCTAAGAGAGAGATATTTGTCTAGGTAGGGTGAGAGGGAGAGAGGGAGGGAGAAACCTGAGAAAGAGAGAGGTAGAGAGGTAGTGAGGTAGTGAGAGAGACTTGAGAGAGGGAGAGGGGGTGGAAGGGAGAGACCTGATAGAGATGTAGTGGGAGAGAAGGGGTTGGAGTGAGATGGACTTAGATAGGTAAGATGGGAGGGATAGAGGGAGAGAGAGAGGGGGTGGGAGAGAAAGAGAGAGTAGAGAGAGATAGAGGGAGAGAAAAAGAGTGTTATGTAGGTAGGGTTCCAGAGGGAGAGACTTGAGAGTGTGAGGGGGGGTGAGAGGGAGAGAATTGAGAGTAGGGAGAGAGATGGAGTATGAGAGAGGGAGTGGGAGAGAGAGGGAGTGAGAGAGAGATAGAGACTTGAGAGAGGGAGAGGGTGTGAGAGGGAGTGACTTGAGAGACAGGGAGAGAGAGGGAGTGTGAGAGAGTGGGGTGGAGTGGGAGGGATAGAGAGAGAGGGGAGAGAGAGAGAGAGTTACCTAGGTAGGGTGCTAGAGGGAGAGACCTGAGAGAGAGAGGGAGTGTGAGAGAGGGGGTGGAATGGGAGGGACTTATCTAGGTAGGGTGGGAGGGATAGAGAGAGAGGGGGGGGGAGAGAGTTACCTAGGTAGGGTGCTAGAGGGAGAGACCTGAGAGAGAGAGGAGGGTGGGAGTGAGAGACTTGAGAGATAGGGAGAGAGGGAGACAGAGAGACAGAGGATTGATTGAGCAAGAGGTACATAGAAAGAGGGAGAGGGTAGATAGAGACAATTAGAGAGGGTAGGAGAGAGGGAGGGAGAGAGAGGTGAGATTGATAGATAGAGAGAGGGATAGGGGTTGATGGTATAGGGTTTAGGGATTAGGGTTGAGGTTCCAATGTATAGGGTGGAGGGTTTAATGTATAGGGTAGAGGGATTATGGTTGAGGATCCAATGTATAGGGTAGGTGGTTGAGAATTGAGGGTTTAGAGTTTGATGTATATTGTAGATGGTAGAGGGTAGAGGGTTTAAGGCTTTAAGGGTTGTTGGATTAGATTTTAAAAGTTGAGGGTTGAGGGATTAAGGGCTGATAATTAAGGGTTTAGGGATTGAGGGTTGAGGGATTAAGGGATTAAGGGTTGAGAGTTTAGGGTTTAAGGGTTGAGGGATTAGGGTTGAGGGATTAATGGTTTAGGGTTGAGGGTTTAGGGTAGAGAGTTTAAGGGTTGAGGGTATAGGGTTGAGGGTTTAGGGTATTGGGTTGAGGGTAGAGGGTAGAGAGTTTAAAGGTTTAGGGTTTAAGGGTTGAGGGTTAAGGGTTTAGGTTGAGTGTTTAAGGGTTTAAGGGTTGAGGGATTATGGTAGAGAGGGAGGTATGGAGGGAGGGAGAGATGGAGGGAGAACTGAGATAGAGATGAGAGAAGAGGATGGAAGGATAGAGAGAGATGAGGATCTAATGTAAAGGGTAGAGGGTTTAAGGGTTTAGGGATCAGGTTTGATGACTATAGGGTTCAGGGTTTAGGATATTGGGTTGAGGGTATAGGGTTGAGGGATTAGGGTTGAGGGTCCAATTTATGGGATAGAGGGTACAGGGGTTGAGGGTTTAATGTATATTGTAGATGGTAGAGGTTAGAGGTTAGGGTAGAGGGTAGAGGGTAGAGGGTAGAGGGTAGAGGGTTGAGGGTTGAGAGTTTAAGGGTTGAGGGATTAGGTTTGATGGATTAAGGGTTGAGGGATTAGGGTGGAGAATTTAAGGTATTAAAGTTTGAGGGTATAGGGTTGAGGGATTAGGGTTGAGGGTAGATGGTATTGGGTTGAGGGTAGAGGGTTTAAGGGTTTAGGGCTCAAGGGTTGAGGGTTTGAGGTTGAGGGTAGAGGGTTGAGGGTATGGGGTTGATGGATTAGGGCTGAGGGTCCAATGTATAGGGTAGAGGGTATAGGTGTTGAGGGATTAGGTTTCAAGGGTTGAGGGTTGAGGTATTAGGGTTGAGGGATTAAGGGTTGATAGTTGAGGGTTTAGTGATTGAGGGTTGAGGGATTGAGGGTTGAGGGATTAAGGGTTGAGGGTTTAGGTTTTAAGGGTTGAGGTATTAGGGTTGAGGGTTGAGGGTATAGTTTTGAAGGATTAGGGTTGATGGTTTAGGGTATTGGGTTGAGGGTATTGGGTTGAGGGTAGAGGGTAGAGGGTAGAGGGTAGAGGGTTTAAGGGTTGAGGGTTGAGGGTTTAGGGTTGAGTGGTCAATGGTTTAAGGGTTGAGGGTATAGGGGGAGGGAGGGAGGGAGGGAGAGATGGAGGGAGAAGTGAGATAGAGAGAAGGAGAGAAGAGGAGGGAAGAAAAGATATCTAGATGAGGGTTGAGGATCCAATGTATAGGGTAGAGGGTTTAGGGATTAGGGTTGAGGGTTTAGGGTATTGGATTGAGGGTATAGAGTTGAGGGATTAGGGTTGAGGGTAGATGGTATTGGGTTGAGGGTAGAGGGTAGAGATTTTAAGGGTTTAGGGTTTAAGGGTTGAGGGTTGAGGGTTTAGGGTTGAGGGTAAATGGTTGAGGGTATAGGGTTGAGAGATTAGGGTTGAGGGTATAGGGGTTGAGGGTTTAGGGTTTAAGGGTTTAGGGTTGAGGGAATAAGGAATGAGGGTTGAGAATTAAGGGTTCAAAGTTTAATATATAGGGTAGAGGGTAGAGGGTTTAAGGGTTGAGGGATCAGGGTAGATAATTTAAGGGTTGAGGGTTGAGGGTTGAGGGTTGAGGTTTGAGGGTAGAGGGTGTAAGGGCATAGGGTTGAGGGTCCAATATATAGGGTAGAGGGTATAGGGGTTGAGGAATTAGGGTTTAAGGGTTTAGGGTTTAGGGAATAAGGTTGAGGGATTAAGGGTTGACAATTGAAGATTTATGGATTGAGGGTTAAGGGATTAGGGTTTAAGGGTTGAGGGATTAGGGTAAATGGATTAAGGGTTGAGGGTTTAGGGTAGAGAGTTAAGGGTTGAAGGTGTAGGGTTAAGGGATTAGGGTTGAGGGTTGAGGGTTTAGGGTTTAGGGTTGAGTGTCTAATGGTTTAAGAGTTGAGGGTATAGGGTTGAGGGATTAGGGTAGAGAGGTAGGGATGGAGGGAGAAGTGAGATAGAGAGGAGAGAAGAGGAGGGAAGGAAAAAGAGAGATGAGGGTTGAGGATCCAATGTATAGGGTAGAGGGTTTAAGGGTTTAGATATTGGGTTGAGGACCTACAAGTTTGAGGGTTTAGGGTATAGGGTTGAGGGATTATGATTGAGGGTAAAGGGAATTGGGTAGAGGGTAGAGGGTAGAGGGTTTAATGTTTTAGGTTTTAAGGGTTGAGGGTTGAGGGTTGAGGTTGAGGGATTAGGGTTGAGCATTTAATGTATAGATGTATAGGGTAGAGGGTATAGTGGTTGAGGGTTGAGGGTTGAGGGATTAATGGTTGAGGGTTGAGAATTGAGGTTTGATGGTTTACTGTATAGGGTAGAGGGTAGAGAGTTGAGGGTTTAAGGGTTGATGCATTAGGGTTAGAGGATTAAGGGTTGACTAGGGTTTAGTTATTAGGGTAGAGATTTTAAGGGTTTAAGGGTTTAAGGGTTGAGGGTGTATGGTTGAGGGATTAGGGTTGAGGGTAGAGGATATTGGGTTGAGGGTAGAGGGTTTAAGTGTTTAGGGTTTAAGGGTTGAGGGTATATGGTTGAGGGATTAGGGTTGAGGGTCGAATGTATAGGGTAGAGGGTATAGGGGTTAAGGGATTAAGGGTTGACAGGTGAGGGTTTTGGGATTGAGGGTTGGGGGATTAGGGTTTAAGGGTTGAAGGATCAAGGTAAAGGGATTAAGGGTTGAGGGTTGAGGGTTTAGGGTAGAGAGTTTAAGGGTTGAGGGTATAGGGTTGAGAGTTTAGGGTATTGGGTTGAGAGTAGAGGGTAGAGGGTTTAAGGGTTGAGGGTTGAGGGTTTAGAGTTGAGTGTTTAATGGTTTAAGGGTTGAGGATATATGGTTGAGAAATTAGGGTAGAGAGGGAGGGATGAAGGGATAAGTGAGACAGAGATTAGGAGAGAAGAGGAGGGAAGGACATAGAGAGATGAGGGTTGAGGATCCAATGTATAGGGTAGAGACTTTAAGGGTTTAGGGGTTATGGTTGAGGACCTATAGGGTTGACGGTTTAGGGTATTGGGTTGAGGGTATAGGGTTGAGGGATTATGGTTGAGGGTGGAGGGTAGAGGGTTAAGGGTAGAGGGAAGATGGTTTAAAGTTTTAGGGTTTTAGGGTTTAAGGGTTGAGGGTTGAGGGTTGAAGGTATAGGGTTGAGGGTCCAATGTATAGGGTAGAAGGTATAGGGGTTGAGGGTTGAGCATTAAGGGTTGATTGTTTAATGTATAGGGTAATAGGTAGAGGGTTGAGGGTTTAAGGGTTGAGGGATTAGGTTTGAAGGATTAAGGGTTGAGGGTTGAGGTATTAGGGTAGAGAGTTTAAGGGTTTAATGGTTGAGGGTATAGGGTTGATGGATTAGGGTTGAGGGTAGAGGGTATTGGGTTGAGGATAGAGGGTTTAAGGGTTGAGAGTGGATGGTAGAGGGTTGAGGGTATAGGGTTGAGGGATTAGGGTTGAGTGTCCAATGCATAGGGTAGATGGTATAGGGGTTGAGGGATTAAGGTTTAAGGGTTGAGAGATTGAGGGTTGAAAGTTGAGGGTTTAGGGATTGAGGGTTGAGGGATTAAGGGTTGAGGGTTTAGGGTTTAAGGTTTGAGGGATTAGTGTTGAGGGTTTAGGGTAGATAGTTTAAGGGTTGAGGGTATATGGTGTCGGCCTCCTACAATGATTCAACAACTAAGCCTCCACAACTATGATTCAGAGATTAGAAATATAACCTGAATAGCTATTTCAATCATCATGAAGGTGAATTTAAATTTTCAACCTAGGGACATAAACTTGAAATGGGTCAGCACTGTATGTGCACTAGGAATCCAAAGTAGCCATATTCATCCTACAACTAAGAAATACACAATGTTGAAAGTAAATTGATTGTAAGGAAATAACATAAGTGTTGAGCATCAACCAAAAACTATACTAAGCTGCAATGCATGATAGAAATTAAAATCCGAGCGAACAAATAGGAAACTACTCTATCTACTTTGGTTGCAGGAACAGTCATAGAATGGAATTCTAGTGGCCGTAGGAACAGACAATGCCAAATTCTTAACTAATTATTGAACAAAAAATAACAACTAAACTAAACTAAGGTATGGGATGAAATACTCACCAAGTGGCCCCCCTTGGATTAGTATCCCCTAAGACTAATGTAAACTTAGATGCACGAACTTATAACTTCATTTGATTAATTGAAAAACTTGAGTACAATTGAGCAACATGACTGTATTACTGAAAAAATTAGGAGTGTGAGTACATCATCAGATTGAGAAACCTCTAATTAAACCCTTGAAAGGAGCATCTGAGTCTTATTTATAGAAGCTACCACTAAAACCTAGCAAGGTGTTCAGCTCCAATAGATTCGGAGGATGCCACATTAGGGAAAGCGCAAAAAGTGGAGAGGCGGCTATGTATGCACAAAATTTGTCAGGCATGTTTTTCTTAACGCAAATCTGGCACAATGGTGATGCCTGCATTTGATCAATATAAAATTAAGATCATTACAAGGTGCTTACAGTTCGATTTGAATGAGGAATCTTTTTGTCGCCGAAAGTCTTCCCTCCATTAAATGACCACCTTGTTGACCGATATGGTAAATGTCCAGCTGGTGGAATCTTCCTAAGCTACAGGCCTCTAATTATATCTTCATGACAATATTAGTACGCACAAAAACTGCATATTTGTAACTATCTCAAAGTGACATTCATTAATCACATGAAAAATTAACACAGATAGTTCATATAGCATGTCAATATCATTAAAAGTTATGAAAATAAATTCATGTCCAAAGTCTGGTTTTAAGGAAATATCATAAAAAGGTCAACATCCAAGCATCAAATTCTATGACAACTGCAACAAATGGATAACAAAATTTATCAATAATTAGACGAAAAACTAGAGTCATCATATGGTTGAGGGATTAGGGTTGAGGGTAGAGGGTAGAGGATTTAAGGGTTGAGGGTTGAGAATTCAGGGTTGAGTGTTAAATGGTTCAAGTGTTGAGGGATTGGGGTAGAGAGGGAGGGATGGAGGGAGGGAGAGACAGAGGGAGAAGTGAGATAGAGAGAAGGAGAGAAGAGGAGGGAAGGACAGAGAGAGATGAGGGTTGAGGATCCAATGTATAGGGTAGAGGGTTTAAGGGTTTAAGGATTAGGGTTGTGGACCTACAGGGTTGAGGGTATAGAGTTGAGGGATTAGGGTTGAGGGTAGAGGGTATTGGGTTGAGGGTAGAGGGTAGACGGTTTAAGGGTTTAGGGTTTAAGGGTTGAGGGTTGTGGGTTTAGGGTTGAGGGTATAAGGTTGAGGGTGCAATGTATAGGGTAGAGGGTATAGGGGTTGAGGGCTGAGGTATTAAGGATTGAGGGTTAAAAATTTAGGGTTGAGGGTTGACAGATTAGGGTAGAGAGTTTAAGGGTTTAAGGTTTGAGGGTATAGGATTGAGGGATTAGGGTAGAGGGTAGAGGGTAGAGGGTTTAAGGGTTGAGGGTTGAAGGTTGAAGGTTGAGGGTTGAAGGTTTAAGGTTGAGGGTAGAGGATTGAGGGTATAGGGTTGAGGGTTGAGGGTCCAATGTATAGGGTAGAGGGTATAGGGTTTGAGGGATTAGGTTTTAAGGATTGAGGGATTAGGGTTTAAGGGTTGAGGTTTGAAGGATTAGGGTTAAGGGATTAAGGGTTGATAGTGAGGGTTGAGGGATTAAGGGTTGAGGGTTTAGGGTTTAAGGGTTGAGGGATTAGGGTTGATGGATTAAGGGTTTAGGTTTGAGGGTTTAGGGTAGATATTTTAAGTGTTGAGGGTATAGGGTTGAGGGATTAGGGGTGATGGTTTAGGGTATTGTGTAGAGGGTAGAGGGTAGAGGGTTTACGAGTTTAGGGTTTAAGGGTTGAGGGTTTAGGGTTAAGTGTTTAATAGTTTAAGGGTTGAGGGATTAGGGTAGAGAGGGAGGGATGGAGGGAGGTAGAGATAAAGGGAAAAGTGAGATAGAGAGGAGAGAACAGGAGGGAAGGACATAGAGAAATGAGGGTTGAGGATCCAATGTATAGGGTAGAGGGTTTAGGGATTAGGTTTGAGGACCTACAGGGTTGAGGGTATAGGGTTGAGGGATTAGGGTTGAGGGATTAAGGGTTGACAGTTGAGGGTTGAGGGATTAAGGGTTGAGGGTTTAAGGGTTGAGGGATTAAGGGTTTAGGGTTGAAGGTTTAGGGTAGATATTTTAAGGGTTGAGGGTATAGGGTTGAGGGATTAGGGTTGAGAGTTTAGGGTATTTCATAGAGGGTAGAGGGTAGAGCGTTTAGGGTTTAAGGGGTTAGGGTTGAGGGTTTAGGGTTGAGTGTTTAATGGTTTAAGGGTTGAGTGTATAGGGTTGAGGGATTGGGGTAGAGAGAGAGGGATGGAGGGAGGGAGAGATGGAGGGAGAAGTGAGATAAAGAGGAGAGAAGAGGAGGGAAGGACATAGAGAGATGAGGGCTAAGGATCCAATGTATAGGGTAGAGGGTTTAAGGGTTTAGGGATTAGGGTTAAGGACCTATAGGGTTGATGATTTAGGGTATTGGGTTGAGTGTATAGGGTTGAGGGATTAGGGTTGAGGGTAGAGGGTATTGGATTGAGGGTAGAGGGTTTAAGGGTTGAGGGTTGAGGGTTTTGGGTTGAGGGTAGAGTGTTGAGGGTATAGGGTTGAGGGTATAGGGTTTAGGGTCCAATGTATAGGGTAGATGGTATAGGGGTTGAGGGTATTGGGTTTAAGGGTTGATGGTTGAGGGATTAAGGGTTGAGGGTTGATGGATTAAGGGTTGAGGGTTGAGAATTGAGCGTTGAGCCTTGAGGGTTTTATGTAGAGGGTAGAGGGTTGATGCTTTAAGGGTTGAGGTTTTAGGGTATTGGGAGAGAGAGAGAGAGAGAGAGAGAGAGAGAGAGAGAGAGAGAGAGAGAGAGAGAGAGAGAGAGAGTTATCTAGGTAGGGTGGGAGGGATAGTTGAGAGAGAGGGAGAGAGGGAGTGGGAGAGAGAGGGAGGGGAAGATAGAGGGAGTGAGATAGAGAGAGACTTGAGAGAGGGAGAGGTGGTGGGAGGGAGAGAGAGATTAGGGTTTAGGGTTTAAGGGTTGATGTATCAAGGGGTGTTTTTAGTATAGGGTTGAGGGATTAGGGTTTAAGGTATAGTTTCCAAGGTTGAGGGTTTAGGGTTAAGTGAGAGACCTATATGGCTAAGGGGGGATGGATGGCTAAGGATATATATAGAGAGAGAATAAACCTATAGAAAATAAATATTTTCATAGCACAAGCACGTTTTGAAGAATTCAAGATGTAGTCATTTGTATAGCAATAAAAAACGTGCTCACGTTATAATGCAAGCACATTTTGGCTTGCTCTAAAAATGGTAAAAAGTCAACACACCCATGATCTCCCAGACCACATTCTTTATATTCTCTTGAATATGTGTGTTTTGACAAAAAGAAGCTTTTTGATGCTTTTGTGAAGTGTACAAGAAAAGTTTTCACATTCTACCACCTTTTTATGAACTTTCCACCACCTTTGCATGAAATAATAGTGTTTTCACTTTAATTTTGATATATATCAATTCAAGTCTCAATTCCATTCAATATTGATATACAATTGAACATTGAAAAGGAAAAAATATTGTGAAAGACTCACATTGTTGAGGAGTTTGATGCAATCTAAGAAACAAAGGCTACATAATTGGGTAGAACTCCCCCATTAGAATCTCCATTTTTTAGGTATGTGAAGTCTTTACACATTTTCTTTACATTTTCCATAATTATATTTTGGCTTGCTTTGATTTTGTTATTATACATATTCCATGTTCATCATTTTTTGTTTGTCATTATAACCTTAGCCCCTCTTGGCACATTTTAAACTACACAATTCTTTATACTTGCCAATTACATTTTTAAACCACATCCCGACTTTGAGGCATTTTGTTAAACTTCCATATTTTATATACACATATATATGAAAGTATTTATAAGTATGTAATATAATACACCATTTATCAATCATTTTCTATGGATGTGCATACCCCTTTCTAAATATTTCATTTTGGTATAGGCATGGGGGATGTTGGAAAATGTACTGGAATTTGGTTTTACACCTAGAAATTGCATTTGCTTGAAATTTTCTAAAGCCTTTTCAACAAATCCATTTTGTGCATATCTTGAAATCATTCTAGTCCATGAGGACATATCTCATTTAGGCATTTTTTCAAACAGTTTTACCAAGCAATTGATTTCCTTGTCTATGCTGCTAAATTTTCCATACATGTCTACCAACGCATTTTATCAAACAACATAGACAATGCAATCAACTGTTTGAAAAAATTCTTCAAATAAATGTGCTCTCATGGTGACACACATCACCATGAGATCACATTTGTTTGAGTCATTTGTTCAAACATCTTATTTCCTTGTCTATGCTACCAAATTTTCCATACATGTCTACCAAAACATTTTTTCAAACAATCCCCCTTTCTTTCAATGATTTGATTGATGCTTGGACACCTTATTCAATAGAGGGAGTGGCCCTCATTCTCTACAAAATTAGAATATACTCCTCCTACATGAATAGATCTTCATCCATTTTGGTTTTCATCTCTATTTCTAAACTTACCTCATCACTAATGTTGTGATATTTTTTTAATGTTTCCTTGATTACCCTACCTACAAGGGATTGAAACCCTTCTCTCCACTCTTTCATAGCTAGGATATGTTTTGGTTCCAAGTTTGTACATATGTTTTGGTTAAAATTTTACATATGAATATTGGATAGATTATATGTTTTGGTTCAATGTGTAGCATAGACAAGGTAGTGAGCAATTACAAAGTAGTGAGTTGTTTGAGAAAATGCCTCAAATAAATGAGGTCTCATGGTGATTGTATTCACTATGAGACCCTATTTCTTTGAGGATTTTTTTCAAACAACTCACTACCTTGATCAACCAAGAAGAGTCACACAACCCTCAAAGAGTGTGTACATATACACAAATTCAACAAATAGACCACATAAATTGCCAAACATTAAGTTTTGGAAAAAAATCAAAGCATATATGGTTTGAGTATCATATTTTACACAACAAATAAAAACAAATAAATGTTGTACTGAATGCTTTGACTCCATTAAAATATCCCCCTTCTATATATTAGGACAAATTTATCATAATTCTTATTTTAAGAAACACTCTCTAATATATTAAAAATCTGCAACAAACAAGAAGAGTTATTTGGTAGATAGCAATTAGGGACAAGGAAATCACAAGAATACTTTATGATATGCAAGATAGATTGGAAAACTATCATTGATTTTAGTCACACAAGTCCCTTAGGGAGAGAAAAAAAAAAAACTCTCAAATGAGACTCTTTCCTTGGTTCTCAATGATTTCCACAAATTTTATTTTCATCTCAACTAGCATTGTTTAATTTTGATCACATATTTACAATAGATAATATTCTATTGGTTAATACATACATAGATCCATATGATTCCCTTGGGTATCAACATCAAATTATAATGAATGAGTTTATTATGTTCATAAGAAAGGAACTATTGTCAAAGGTTCTAACATTCAAGTTGTATATGTTCATAGTCAAATACAAAAAATAAAAAGCATAAGAAGATGTATGAATGACCTTCAATTCAATCATCAAACTTTGTGGATAACATATTTTGTTATGTAATGAAAATGAAATATTTTATGCAATTCCATGGGAGACCTAGATGGCTTCTAATTGGCCGATGACAATTCATTTACT
Source organism: Sequoiadendron giganteum (assembly GCA_007115665.2). Classification (NCBI taxonomy): domain Eukaryota; kingdom Viridiplantae; phylum Streptophyta; class Pinopsida; order Cupressales; family Cupressaceae; genus Sequoiadendron; species Sequoiadendron giganteum. Next base: position 717,637,639 of record CM021100.1, read on the forward strand.
AGGCACAAGCATCTTCTATAAAGAATATAAAACATGTGACAAATACAGAGTACAAGGTTTAAACACCCCTTCTTTAGCCCCACTAGCTTGCGAATTTGGTGCAATTGACAAGGTAGTGGGTTGTTTGAAAAAATGGGTCCGAGAAATGGGGTCTCACAGTGATTATAAATCACTGTGAGACCCCATTTCTCGGACCCATTTTTTCAAACAACCCACTACCTTGCCATTGTAGTGAAATTGGAAAGGTAGTGGGTTGTTTGAGAAAATGCCTCAAAGAAATAAGGTCTCACGGTGATGTACATCATCGTGAGACCCAATTTCTTTGAGGCATTCTCTCAAACAACTTAGACTCAATTTAGTTAAGTTTATTATTGTTGATTATAGAATATTGTAATCAATATTATGTATCAAATTGCTTCTAGTGTTGACCAAGCTATGTGCCTTTCACATGTACATTTTACTTATGTCAATTCTCTACTTCTTATTTTCTTTAACTTGAAGTCTTTATTCTGATATTTACTTATTCTTCCATTCTATCATGTTGAGAAGTGGAGAGTTGCAAACATTATAGATAGGAAATATTGTATGAATTTTTGTCATGCCTTGTTAGCTTAAAAAATAAGATTTCTTATGTATTCATTCTTATTTATTTGTGTATAATCATATCATGATCTCGTTGGTGATTCATGCCTCATTTTGTATGATTTTATGTTGCTATATCAAATAAAAGGTGCAATAGGTGCATTATATTATGTTGATTGAGGTGTAGGGGTTCATATTTTATCCAATCATGATAGTTGAGGTTGTGGTCTGGTAAGTATTTTTTGAGTGTTTTCATTCATAGTACATTGGTAATAGTATTAGGTGTGTCATTGTATTATGTCACAAGCTTATTAATTTTTCTTGTGGTCATATGAAGCTTAGTTTAAAATCATTTCAATCCTTGTTAATGAATTTTGTATGTGATTATTGTTTGAAAACTTATTTTTTATTCTATCATTATTTATACCAGCTGAATATGATCTTTCATTATTTTAATTTTACATTATGTGCTCTTGCATTTTATCAATCATGCCATAGTCTACTCCTAGTGTGAAAATACAATCAAGTCCCCAATCAATTTTTTTCATTGTTATGTGTGTGTAGGTGATGTGTTTTGAACACCCAATATATAATGTGTATGCTTGAGCTTTTCATACAAGTTACCAACCCTTGGATTATATGCATAACTGCAAGTATGGTAGATCCCTACTTTTATGGTTTCCTATTGATATATCCTATTGATACCCAACCTTGGGCTTAGTGACATATGGATATGTTGAGTTAAGTAGATATGAGGAAATCTTGTGAAGCTATGGTGACATGTTCACTGACTAGGAAAAATCCTACTAACCATACATTTCTATGTAAGATTACCTCAGACTTCTCCTTAAGTTAAATGGACCCTTGAGTGATCCATAATGCTAACCTATATTGTATTGTTCATCCTCATAATTATTATTAGTACCTTTGAATTCAATTAATTTTTATGACTTATGCATGATCATAGTCATAAAAGGGGCAACAATCTCATGACAACCATGAGATTTTAAGAAAAAGAGTTGGTGTACTTGAAGGTGTTTGAAGATGATCATTACTAGAAGATTGCACAAAAGGTTAAAAACCTTAGTTAAAGGGAGTGCAATTAAAAGAGGAAAGATAGCCCATAAGGATTCAAGAGGGTAGTCCTTAGGTCTTAAAGAAAATGAGTTGCATATAAATATTAAAGGATAGTCATACAAACGATAGTCAATAGAAGGAAACAAGGAAACTTCATAGTACAATAATATAAGGTCTAATATACTCACAAAGGGGTAGTCCTTTATCAAGTGAATAGGGACAATAATTAATTTGAAGACCTGGAGAGTCATGTCTTTGAGGCATTTTCTCAAACACACAAATGCATGCAAGGAAAATGTGGTTTATGAGGAGTTGTAAAAGATTTACAAATGGTGAACAGTAACAAGAAAAGGAAATGTCTGTAATGGATAGAAAGTCTTTGTATTGGCTTAGCATTGTTAAGCATTCATTTTAGTTGTTTTTTCATTGTTATGCTTGTGCAAAGTGGTATGTGATTTGTAAAGAGAATTTAATTTCCTAAATCTCCAAAACAATGCAAATATTAGTGGTTTTATAAGTCTTACCACTGTACAAATTCAAGAAGTATCATTTTTTATAATTTGGAGGAAATACATACAATACATACAATTCTTGTAATCCGGAGGCATGTTAGTGGTTGTTGTTGACTTCAAAGAAGATGTTGCTCTTTGATATTCAAGTTCAAAGGAATTTTTTCAAGGTTTATGTAGGTTCACATGTCATATCAAGCATCCTTAGGCACCATATAGGTTATGATTTTGTAGCCCTTCATGCCGAATTAGTTCGAGCTACGTTCAACCAACTCAATCCCTTAAGAGTCCAAAGTGCAAAATGGATGTGATATTTGACAGGATGTTACTTGAAAACCATGATTCTTAGAAACTTCTCATCTAAGGCTACGAGATCATATTGGCCCCCTCTATAGTAACCACTCCCAGTTTTTGATATCTCAGAGGCATTTTCTAGTGGTGATGACTTTTCAATTGATGGAAAAAGCATCAAATGCAAGCAATGTAAAGTTGCAAAGAGGTGTAACTTTCATTCTGCAACTCATGTGATCAAACAAACTATTCCAACACATATGTATGGGTACATTTAGGCTAGGAATAGTCCTCTTTCACACCCAAACATGTCGAATCAGTTCGAACTACGTTCAACCGACTCAATCCCTTAATAGTCCAAAGTGCAAAATGGATGCAATTTTTGATGGGTCGTTACTCATAAACCGTGACACTTAGGAACTTCTCATCTAAGGATATGCGATCATGTTGGACCCCTATACAATAACTTCTCTCATTTTTTGATATCTCAGAGGTGTTTTCCAGTGGTGATGACTTTTCAGTTGATGGAAAAAGTGTCAAATGCAAGCAGTGTAAAGTTGCAAAGTGATGCAACGTTCATTTGAAAACTCGTGTGACCAAAAAAATATTCCAACACATCCAAATGGGTATTTTATAGTAGGCATGGTCCTCTTTCACATCCAAACATGCCGAATCACTCTGAGCTATGTTGTACTAGCTCGATCCCTTAAGAGTCCAAAGTGTGAAATGGATGCAATCTTTGACGAGATATTAATCAGAAACCGTGACACTTACAAACTTCTTGTGTGAGGATATGGGATCATGTTGGTCTCCTATACAATAACCTCTCTCAGTTTTTTCTATCTCGCAGGCATTTTCCCATGGTGATGAATTTTTAGTTGAGGAAAAATTTGTCAAATGCAAGCAATGTAAAGTTGCAAAGTGGTGCAACTTTTGTTCTCCAACTCGTGTGACCAAACCGACTATTCCAACATGTTTGAATGGGTATTTTTATGGTAGAAATGGTCCTCTTTCACACCCAAACACGTTGAATCACTTTGAGATACATTGTACCAACTCAATCCCTTAAGAGCCCAAAGTGCAAAATGGATGCTATCTTTGATAGGCTATTAATCAAAAACCATGATGCTTAAAAACTTCCCATCTGAGGATAAAAGATCACGTTGGGATCCTCTATAATAATCTCTCTCTATTTTTTCTATCTTAGAGGCGTTTTCCCGTGGTGACGACTTTTTAGTTGAGGAAAAAGTTGTCAAATGCAAGCAGTGTAAAGTTGCAAAGTGGTGCAACTTTCATTCTGCAACTCATGCGACAAAACTAACTATTCCAAAACATCTTAATGGGTAATTTTATGCTATAAATGGTCCTCTTTCAAACCCGAACATGCTGAATCACTCCAAGCTACATTGTACTGGCTCGATCCCTTAAGAGTGCAAAGTGCAAAATGGTTGCAATCTTTGATGGGCTATTACCCAAAAACCGCAAGCTTACAAAATTATTTTCTAATGCTACGAGATTGTGTTGGGCCCCTCTACAATAATCTCTCTTATTTTTTTCTCCCTCCGAGGCATTTTCCCATGGTGACAACTCTTCAGTTGAGGAAAAAGTTGTCAAATGCAAGCAATGTAAAGTTGCAAAGTGGTGCAACTTTTGTTCTACAACTTGTGCGACCAAACCGACTGTTCCGACACATTCAAATGGGTATTTTTATGTTAGGCATGGCCCTCTTTCACATACAAACATTCTGAGTCACTCCAAGCTATGTTGTATCGGCTCAATCCCTTAAGAGTCTAAAGTGCAAAATGGTTGCAATCTTTGACGGGCTACTACTCAAAAAATGTGACACTTACAAACTTACCATCTGAGGCTATGGGATTGAATTAGGACCCTATAGAATAACCTCTCTTGGTATTTTCTATCTCAGAGGAATTTTCTTGTGGCGATGAATTTTCAGTTGAGGAAAAATTTATCAAATGCAACCAGTGTAAAGTTGCAAAGTGGTGCAACTTTCATTCTACTACTTGTGCGACCAAACTGACTATTCCAAAATGTTTGAATGGATATTTTTATGCTAGGAATGGCCCTCTTTCACACCCAAACACGTTGAATCACTCTGAGCTACGTTGTATTTGCTCAATCCCTTAAGAGTCCAAAGTGCAAAATAGTTGCAATCTTTGACAAGCTATTACTCAAAAATTGTGGCACTTACAGAATTCGTGTTTGAGGCTATGGGATAAAATTGGGCCCCTATACAATAACCTCTCTCAATTTTTTCTATCTTAGAGGAATTTTCCCGAGGTGATGACTTTACAGTTGAGGAAAAAGTTGTCAAATGCAAGTAGTGTAAAGTTACAAAGTGGTGCAACTTTCATTCTACAACTCATGTGACCAAAATGACTATTCCAATGTGTCTGGATGGGTGCATTTATGCTAGACATGGTCCTCTTTCACACCCAAACATGTCGAATCACTCTAGCTACATTCAACTGAATCGATCCCTTATGATGGCATGCAAAACAAAGGAAAAGAGAAAGATTCACATGATAGTTGACAAGTCTGAGTTTTCCACACCAAAAGCATATGATTGCATGAAAGAGGTAAAACATATGGGTGTCAATATATTTGAGGAATGCCTAAACATTTTCATTCTCGAAGGGGTTATGATCCAATTACTATGTGGATCTCATACTTACATTGAATTGATTATTAATATTAGTATTTAGGTAACTTTCTTATTTCTATTATGGCTCTAATCACAAATGAGAAGGCTACATGACTCTTAAAATATTCTATGATCATCCTCAAGTCTAGAAAGGGCAAGACATTTTTTAATTATCCTCCTTGCCCTTAAAACAATATAGTTGTTGTAAAGAGGAAAATTTTCAAGATTCTAATTTTTTTTGAAATATTTATAGCTAAACCTATTCATAGGTCAATTGAAATATGAGCCCACATGGTGGCTTATGACCTAGCTAAAGAGAATCAAGAACAATGACATTAATAAGTTCACACTAGAGCCTCAACCATAAGTAGAAGCTAAAAATAGCCCAAAGAAGAGGTATAAATATATGTTGATACATGAGATATTGCAACCCCTATTCATATTCCTTCACAATAATATCAAATGAACTCTAGAAGAAATTTGTTGCATATCACCTATAATTAAAAAATGCATTCTTTGAAGAATCTAGTTTGGAGTGAATATAGAATAAGTAATTGGTGAAAATATGGGCAAGAAGTTGGACACATGGTGGACAAACCAAGTCACTTTTCCTTGGGTAATAAATGGGATGACATATATGAGAAGGATCATTTCAATCCTACCTCTTCCTTCAATCCAAAAAATCCTCAAATCCAAGTAAGTGAAATAACAATAATATCATTTGGTGATGAAAAAGGAGTAAAAATTGAAACCTCCAAGTTTCCAAACCAAGTAGCTAATTACATAGGTAGATTTGGTGCTAGAAAAATTCACAACCTATGCATCTACTCAACCATATATTTAATTCAAAAGTATTTTGACCCCACTCCAATGAGTATTTCAAAGAAAACAAAACAAACAATTAACTCTAGCTCTTATTGAAGAGGAATCTACCTAAAATTTCCTGTTGCAAATAATGAGAGGTTCCATCTCCACAAAATTAACTATCAAATACATTGTAACCAGCCAAGAAATAATAAAATCAGCCAAGAAAACTAGGGGAAAAACTAATGACTCCTTTGAATCTTAGTAGGTGCCCACCCTAAACTATATCTTATTTTAAAATACCACAAGTGGAGGTGAGGACATAGAAGAAGAGAAGGAAAAAATTCAGAGAAGTGATGACCCACCTATGAAAATACGATAGGAAAAGTAGAAAATGGAATAACAAAGCATACAAGAGCCATTGGAGTTTTGTATAGAGAAGGTACAATAGGTTACACTATAAATACCTATCCTCCCTCACCTCCTATCTTTATCCCTTTTAAATTCTTCCTTCCATTCCATATTGAATTAGCACATAAGTAAATGATAAATCATTGGTGAATCATTTTTGGAAATATTGAATTTTTTTAGCATCTACTAATAAATTTGTTTAGCATCAATTAATAAATATTGAAGACAAACCATGAAGGGCAACAATGATAAATGCTAGGGCTAACCAATTAATAAGTATACATGTGAATAAGTGAAGCACAAGTACTCAAATACACGTAAACCTTGAAGTATACACATGCATACATAGTATACACATTAATACAATGTATATGTATGAATACAAGGTATACACATGAAAAAATGTAAGTCGCAAAATATATATTGGAATACACATAAGTCACAAAGTATACATGTAAGTTGTAAAGTATACACTTGAATACACGTAACTCATATCTATTGAAGCATGGATTTATAATGCAAATATGGACACCATCAATAAAAAATATTTGTATTAACTAAATAGCCATGTAGGAATATATCAATATATGTCGATGTAAATATAAAATATATACAAAATAGCCATATAGGCTTACAAGAATGCCATATATGCAATATAAAATATGTCCAAAAATTCCACATAGGCATACAACAAAGGACCTTGGAGTCAAAAGTCATTGCCCTCCAAGATCTCGAAACAAACTCTTGCCCTTTGTTGGTCAGGTGGATGGTGATGTGTCTATCACTCGTTTACTCTTAGATTGAGGGATTCTCTTGGTGCTCCTCTTAGGATTTAGTTCCTCATCAAGCCTTATTTGTTACAATAACAAGTAAAGACAGTAGTATATATAATTTAGATTATAAAAAATGATATATTTAATAAAATAATCACTTGCCGCCACTATACGATCACTCTCCTCAAGGGAAATATTTGCATGCCCATGTTGTGGTGTGTTGAAGTCCTATAGAAAACATCCAAAGAGAAAATAAACTATGAATTCAATAATCATTTCATTTTTCACTAACTAAGAGCTATAACAATGAATGCAATTTGAAATTTAGTAATCTGCCTCATACCCCCATGAGAGGCATCGAGGAGTCTATAGCAGAAGAAACAAAAAGCGCCATTACCCTATGAACATCTGGAGGTGTTTCCACTTCCAACATATGAGAATAAAACAACAAATTATTCAATCATGAAGACTACAATAGTGATGTAGGTCATGGCTTTTAATGTATGAGATAATGAACAAAATTTTGAGTACTTATTGAACTATATATTTCTTATTATCATGCTTACTATTTGCCCTATCCATAGCTTGTTTGAAAGCACCTATTTTAGGCTATTATCCATAGTAGCAAGGCGGTGAACCATTTGATAAAATTCTTTGGTAGACATGTACAAAAAATGTGGTAGCATAGAGAAGGTAGTGAACTATTTTTAAAAATGCCTCAAGGAAATGTGGTCTCATGGTGATGGAATGCCATGAAAAATAAATGTGTCATGGCATTCCATCACCATGAGACCACATTTCTTTGGGGAATTTTTTCAAACAATTCATTTCCTTCTCTATTGTATTATGTTGGGATGGGGTGGATGGTATAGTGTGGTATTGGTTATGAGATGGAGGGGGATCATGACATGAAGATGGAGGAGTGGGGATAAGAACAAGTGGAACAAGAGGTGGAATCTTCCATGGATGGGTAAATTGAGCATAAGGATGAGGACCTTGAAAAGGATTTGGAGGGGAATTTTGGATAAAGGCTTGGTTTCTATTCTTAAGTAAGTGAGTTGTTTGAAAAAATGCCTCGAAGAAATGTGGTATCATGGTGATGGAATGGCATTCCATCACCATGATACCAAATTTCTTCGAGGCATTTTTTCAAACAACTCACTTCCTTGTCTATGCTATTGCTTACTATTATGCTTTGAGAGTTTTTTCCAAGCATCCATAGTTTGTTGGAAAGAACCTATTTTAGGCTTTTAGCCGTAGCAGAAAGGAAGTGAACTATTTGATAAAATACTTTGGTAGAAATGTATGGAAAATGTGGTAGCATAGATAAGGTGATGAGCTATTTGAAAAAATACCTCAAAGAAATCATGACAAGAAAATGCAATTGGTAGTTGCTCCTAGTTATTACCTATGCTATGTGAAATAATTGCATCACTCCTTATGTTAACTTTCTAAAAATTATATTGTAATTGAAATTTTTCCATCTATCAACATCTAGCTATTAGTTATACAATGTGAAGTAATTCTTTGAGTTTGAAAGATGTGCAATGCAATGTAATCATCGATATGAATATAAAATACATAAATCTATTAAGTACAATTCATTAGTTAAACTCTTTATTCTATTTCATGCGTGAAGGTTTTTACTCCATTGGCACTGGGAGTTGTTCCCATGAAGCCTCCAATATTAACCTATCCAACATCCAAAATCAAATATTATAATACCATTCATATAGCAATGCTATTCACATGTAATATTTATAATTGTTTACTAGTTACATACCTCAACAGTAGATGAAATGGAGTTAAAAATAGGTGGAGGGCTGGTGTAAACTATTGAAATGAACAAGACAACTGAGAGGGGGGGGTGAATTAGTTGTATCTAATAACATTCACCACGGATCTTAAACAATTCCACATTCACTTTAATCTATTATTAAGTATAAGCATGAAGTGTAGATAACAAAAAGAAAACACTAGAGGCACCAGATTTATGTGGAAAACCCTATAAGGGAAAACCATGATCAAGATTAACTCACAATATAAGAGTAATTGCAAAACCAGATACAAAGAGGCTCACTACCAAAGGGCTCAGTGCCCAAGATAAGACTCACTGTCTAGATAGGACCCACTATCCAGATAGGAGGCTTACTGCCTACAGATACAAATACATATAAAGAAGAATGTTACATAGAGAAAATTATCTCAATGCAACAAAAGATCCACCATAATTCCACACATTCACAGTCTTGATCAGAGGATTGCAGACACCATCAACTCACTACTTTCAGGAGTCTAACACATTAAAATTCTCATTGCCTCAGATTACTTTCATACAATCTTTCACATCTATCTCACTTCGTACACTTGTGGTATATAATTTAGGACATATTGAATTTTATTTATATCATCTTCAATCTTAGAAACTTTCTCCAAGGTCGGCTACACATTCTTTATTTTACAAATTCAAATTAGGTCAGAAAATCAACATTCCCATGGTGGATAAGAATGAGAGTGGACCAAACCAATACTTAACCAGGACCCAAAACAATTTCTTAGATCAATCACATGCTTCCTTAATTGATAATTATCCTTCGTATAACATGTAAACACTAGGTCGGCCAAACCTAATGAAAACACCAATGGAATTTGAAGTACATGCATCAACAACAAGAAGATAACATGTGGACCACATAACATGCTTCACCATACACTGGAACACATATTATATACCTTCATATTCATCTGCAAGACCTGAAACAAATCAGTGGAGGACTGTAGAGCATAAATATTTCTCCCAATCCACAGACAAACAACTCTGCCAGACCAGTTCACAAACCAGTGAACATAACTTTCACTCTCCATCAAACCAAAAGCTATAATATAGGATATATCACCCAAGGATGCCCATAATCAATACTATAGATCCAAACAATCATAGGATCAACATAGAACAAATGCAGAGCACATTATCGGAGCACATTCTGAAAACACACACAATTTTTTCCTTACTAATTACTAATTTATCAGAGGCACTTGGTAACTCATCATATCAACACACCTGAACACCATAAAGATAGCTCCATGTACTCACAACATCTCTATAATATCTCAACTATACATGCACCACCTGCAATCACTTGTTTCCTTTTACTGCAAAAACCTATACTGTGTTGACATCAATGACAATACTAATGAAAACACCACCATACACATTCATACTTGCAACAATCTCTCGCTTTGTCATTGATGGCAACACATGATGTGGAAAACCATCAGAGACAACATACACACTCTCCCCTTTTTTTTAGATTAGATAGTCCACACAACATTCCTGCACTCTCTCCTCATTGCAAGATTCTCTCTCTCCCTTTCAACTTTTTTAGATATAGATAAGCTTTTCCACATGACTTTCTATCCCCCTTTGACATCAATGGTAAAAAAAGTTTTTACATAATTCTTGAGCCATAATTTTTTTGAAAACCCCCCCTTAGGAGTGCACCCATCACAACACACATATCATACTACAAAAATGATACTTCCTACTCACCCTAAGGAGTAGATCCCAATCATCAGTCCAAACAAATGAAGAATCTATAGATCCACTGGACTGATGCACCTCTATGTGCACCTAGTTCAAAGAAGGAGGGGCAGTAACCCCCAACTTCTCCCAGAGATACTCACAAGTATCCTTAGGAAGAGCCTTAGTAAATATATTTTCAATCTGATCCTTTGTAGGCACATATTCAAGCCTAACTTCATTCTCCAATACCTTATCTCTTAAGAAATGATATCTGATAGATATATGCTTTGTCCTTGAATGCATTATCAAATTCTTTGAAATATTTATTGCACTTGTATTATTAAAAAATATATGGATAGGCTTATCACACATCATTCCTATATCCTTTAATGCTTGCTTCATCCATAGTACATGTGCAACATGATGCTGCAATGTACTCAACCTCTACAGGGATAAAGAAACTGAATCCTATTTCTTGCTTGGCCATGAAACCAATTTGCATCCATGAAAGAATGCACCACCACTTGTACTCTTCCAGTCATCTACACAACCAACCCAATATGCATCACTGTAATCATTTAAAGTAAAATCAGTATCCTTAGGATACCACAAACCATAATATAGAGTCCCTTTTAGATATTTGAATATCCTTTCATAGTTGTAACATGTGTTTCTTTTGGTTCTTCTTGAAATCTAGCAACCAAACATACTGAATGCATGATATTCAGTCTAGTAGAAGTAAGATATAGTAGTCCACCAATCATAGATCTATACTTGCTCTGATCCACTTTAGGAGATTCATCATCCTTACTTAGTTTGCATTAGTAATTCTTTAACATACTTTGATTTTGAAATGAATATGCCCTTATCAATTTGATTCACTTGAAGTCTAAGGAATAAATTCAACTCACCAATCATAGAAATTTCAAACTCTTTTTGTATCTCCTCTACAAATTTCTTACACATACCCTCATTTTCTCCAAAGATAATATCATCAACATACACTACTACTATCAAAATTATGTTTCCTTCAATCTTGAAATAAATATTACTATCTACAAAGCCTTTGTTGAACCTTTGTTTAGTCAAATACTTGTCCAACCTTGCATACCATGCTCTGGGAGCCTGTTTAAGTCCATATAGTACCTTTTTCAACTTACAGACCATGTCTAGTTGATCTAATAACTTAAATCCCTTTGGTTGTTCCATGTAAACCTCTTCTTCTAATTCTCCATTCAGGAATGTAGACTTAACATCCATCTAGTATACCTTGAAATCTTTGTGAGAAAAAAATTCCAAACATATTCAGATAGCTTCCATTCTTTCCAACCGAGGAAAATGTTCCTCAAATTCTATTCCTTCAACCTATGAATAAACTTTGCACACAAGCCTTGCTTTGTTTCTTACTACTTCACCATTCTCATTCAGCTTATTCCTGAATACCCATTTTGTACCAATTATATTCTTGTTTACCGATCTAGGAACCGATTCCCATGTCTAATTTTTTTCTATCTACTGTAATTCCTCTTTCATGGTTCTAACCCAATTTTCATCTTTGCATGCTTCACACACTATTTTAGGTTCTATCTTGGAAAGTAGACACAAATTTATGTTAGTTTCTATCACTTTGCTTCTTGTTGTTACACCTTTGCCTTTGTCTCCAATTATATGTTCTTCTAGATGATTTCTCTATAAATATTTTGGAGTCTTAGGAGAAGGTTCCAGAGTCTCTTCTTCTTCAATGTGTTCTTCTTCTTCCTTATCCTTCTCTTTCTTTTGTTTGCAAACAAGTTCATCTAGTTCATTTTCACTTATTTCAACTGGACTATGCATATTTTCATTAACTTTCACATTTTCACTCTCAACAATCTTTCTCAATCTGTTATTGTAGCATCTATATGCTTTGCTTTTGGTTGCATATCCAAGAAAAATACCTTCATCACATCTTGCATCAAACTTTCCTAGATTCTTATCATCTCTTTTAATATAACATTTGCTTCCAAACACCTTAAAGTATTTAACAGTAGGAATTTTGCCATACCATAGTTCATAAGGAGTCTTTGTGCTATTGTCTTTGATCTAAAATCTATTAAGAATATAGAGATTAGTGTGAATTACTTCTCTCTAGTATAGCTCAAGATCATTTCCCTCTCTCATCATAGTCCTTGTAGCTTCTTGAACTATCTAGTTCTTCCTCTCAATGACTCTATTCTATTGGGGAGTTCTAGGAGTAGAAAGATGCCTCTTTATACCATGCTCTTCACACAACATATTAAACTCATTAGAGGTGAATTCTCCACCTCTATCAAACCTTAAACATCTGATTTTCAATTCACTTCATTCCCTACAATAGCCTTGAATACCTTGAATCTATCCAGAGCTTGATCTTTCTCCCTAAGAAAAGTAACCCATGTCATTATAGAATAATCATCAATGAAAAGCATGAAATACCTATCACCTTTAAGACTTCTTGTTCCTGTAGGACCTCAGAGGTTTGTATGAATCAATTCCAACATTCCGGTAGTTGATTGTTCTTTTCCTTTAAAGCTGCAAATTTCTTGATTTCCCAACTGATAACTTTTGTAGACAACATAGGTAGGCTTTGTGATTTTCGACAGATCCCTGACAACTTCTTTTGAACTAATCTTGATTAGGTTTCCAAAGTTTATTTTTCCCATCCTTCGGTGCCATATTCAACTTTCATTAACTTGAGACACAAAACATTGACCAACACCCTTAAGCTGATAAATCTTTCCATATGTTCATCTTCCTGTAGCTACCACAGTTCCAAACCCTTTTCTGATCTCACAAATATTATCCTGAAACACAAACTTAAATCCTTTGCTACACATTTTACCAACACTCAAGAGATTATGCCTTAAGACCTTAACATAATAGACATCATATGTATTGTGTTTTCCATCAAAAATAATTATTCCTTTTCCAACAATCTTTGCACCAAAATCATCTCCAAACATGACTATTCCTCCATCATACTTTTCAAGTTTAGTAAATTTAATTTTGTTTTTGGTCATATAATTTGAGTAGCCACTATCAATTACCCAATAATATTTGTCTTTTCTAGCATGAAAGATAGTAACTAGAGTACCTTCTATGATATAAGAGGGATTCGCTGCACATGAGTCTCTTTATTCTCAAGAGATCACTAGGGAACAAACTGCCCTTATACACCTTAGCTTGAACAAGTTAATAAAACTACACAAAGATATACTAAAGTCACTCTGGACCCGAAGAGAGTGAAAATACAAGACCTCTGCCTCTGATGAAAGAGCTCTCGGTGAAAAGACATCAGCGCGGTTTCAGGACGCCAGTGCGGTGTGTTGTCGTCTAAAAGATGTGCTAGTCTCCTAAGCTATAGGGAGCTCAGAAGCTCAAGTGGGTTGAATCTGGTCTCACCTCCAAACTCGGGTCAAAGGCATACTAGATCAAATAGTTAAACAAAAATCTAGATTTTAGAATAAACACAAAGGGACTTTGAGAAATTTTACCTTATATCGGGCGTTCAGACCTTTGCTCCAAGCTCCACTCCGCAACCTGCACACAAAAGATCAAGGGGAAAAGGTTGGGGCTGTATAGGGGTCTACCTTAGTCAAACCCCCATTTTGGTGTTCCCACCTCCATAGACAACCAAGTTTGGAAAGGAGTGAAAATGAAGTAAAAAAAGCATGTGGTGAAAGCAAAACCCGCTCGAGAGTAGAACCTACACCACAAAGTAGTAAATGGACAAGAAGTAAAGAGTGAGAGAGAGAGTGTTACCCATGGGTCAAGACCCTCTCTCGAGCACACAGACGCATCGTTGAGTGCTTGCTTGAGAGCTGAAGTTGTTGGAGGGACCTCAGTCCGACATGGCTTTGCTTGTAAGATTGCTACTATCAAGGATGAAAATAACCCAAGATTAGAGAAAATAAGAGTAGAGCTTCAATGAATGATTCCAAACCCCAAATGAGAGCAAGAAAGGGGTTTTCCATGCATGCAAGGGTGGCACAAGGCCATTACATTTGACACCTAATTGCTAGCACATGTGTCAAAAGGGTCGGGATTCTAGATTCTTCATTTCAAACTCGAAAAACCACAAGGACGCTAGCATGCTGTGTGGATGTCCACGTGTCGTGCAGGCATCCAAAGCCTAGATTTTTGAGAAATGTGTTGTCAGGCTTCTGTCACTCTGCCATAAGTCTACCTAGAGTTAGAATCATGAAATTCTAACTCATGAGATTTTGTCATTAATGTTCTAAGGTGTCATAAATGCTAGGCAAGATGCGAAAATGTGGAATTTTCCCTAGGTGTAATTCTATGACATTATAGTTTTCCCCCACTTTAGTGGGCTCGATTTTAGAAAAAAATAGCCTCAATATGGTAGAGAAGAAAGACTTCACCTGAATTTTGAATTTTACAGAATTGTGTGCCAAGAAAAAGGGACTGCAAAGGCCACCGAAGTCAAGCTAACCAATATCGAAGATGCCCCCAACATTCAAGAAAAATGTCATTGATTCAGAGGAAAAATATGATCAAGAGGTGACTATAAGCCTCCTGAGTTTTCTGCCACCATGGTGGAGTAAAGTCAAGAGAAACCGGGGAGCCACAAACTCTAGGAAAAATGGGCCCTGAGGGGCCTATATATACCTAGGTGGGCCCATAGAAGGGTCATTTTCACTATTCACTACGTGAAAGTTGTTGAATTTTGTGAGAGAAAACTTAGTAAAATGTTGATCACGAGGGAGTACGAGGCATCGAGGTTGGAGTAGCTGCGTGAGCACATTGTCGAGGGCTATGAGGTGGATCAGGTAGACCTCTAAGCCTCGTTTATTGTGTAATTTAGCTCATTTTTAGCATGTTTTCAGTCCGTGAGGTGCACAATCATCTCATTTCTATGCTCGTATCTAAAACACGTGTTGTTGTCTTGGGTCTACAATGAGTTCCTAAGTTCACATTGTCATCTTAGGGACATGTCGATGTCCTCGAGCGGCCGTGACGGTCTAGGACACATACACGGCGCACAGGTGTCTGTACGACGCACATATGCCGTAAGCAATGTTTTATTATTTTTTATGATGAAATTTGATGTTATGAGTTCTAATTTTTTCACTTTTTGTAGGAGTAATCAGAGATCTAGGAGCATCTAAGAGGGCGAGCATATCGACTCATCCATGAGAAGAGGGACCATCTAATAAAGGATGAGGTCAGACATCTTGAGCGAGTTGATATTTGGCATGTATTCACTATGCCAGAGACGAGGTACCATGAGAGGATGCTTACAGCCTTGATGGAGTGGTGGGATGCCACTACCTCATCTTTCCAATTGCCTTTCGGTGAGATGACTATCATGCTCAAGGATGTCTATTAGATCCTTGGGCTACCCATTTGTGGATGGCGGGTGGCCCTAGACGATATCTGATTTGCACGAGAGTGGAGTGAGAGAGTCCTCTACTATTCAGGGAGGAAAAATGGTGGTGATAGCATAGGTCACATATACATGCATTGGTATGACCAGGCGAGGACCATGACACCGTTGCTACAACGGGTTATGGTTGTCACTATTTCTTTATGAATTACCATTGACGAGTGAGGCTCACACCTACACGGGGCCCTCATTCATACCATTAGAGAGATGGTTGAGCATCATACTAATTTTTCCTGGGGCGCAACATGTTAGCGCACCTCTACCAGGGGTTAGGGTGGTACGTGCACTATGAGTACCATAATCTTACAACATGCGCACTTTTATAGGTGTGGGATTTCACTCACATCATGTGCACCCATCCAATCGCTTTTCCCCAGCGACGGTCATATCATCTTCCTATGGCCCACTGGTATGACATGATAGGCTAATTCAAATTTGGTCACTTATAGTTTTGGCAGCTATAGTTTGACACTGTTGCTGCATATGAGGTTCGGTGGAGACCCTACCAATTTTTCTGGTGGGTAGAAAATGGTAGGTATGTGAGGAACCTATAGCGGGACCATTTTTTGATAGGTCACCATGATTTCATCATAGTAACTTACTAATGGATTTGGGTCATGTGGCACCATGGTCATCCCCAAGCTATCCCACCATATGTACCCACCTACACCAAGGCCCAAAAGAGTGTAGTGAGGTTAGGGGATTACCCTCACCCCGCCATTATAGATATCATTCCCTCTGATGATGGGCCTGACCATGATCTATCGGTCATAGCAGTGGCAGACAATTTCAGGGTAGCTACATATTTTTCATGGTGGTGGGAGAGGCATCATTCGGATCTAGTGTTCAGTGAGGGTGCCCTTAGAGGGTAACCTAGTTCACAAGTGTATTTTCCTACCCATCCCCTTCAAGACAGCTGGAGAGGGTTCCAGCATGTCGATACAAAGGAGAGGGCATAAGAGGAGGAGGTGGCTCTCACGAGATTGAGGTGGTGAAGGAGATCAGATCCCCCTATGGCTACCCCTATCTCATCAGCACCACCAGCTCCCATTTTAATAGTAGAAGTGACCCTAGTGTCATTGGGGTTGGCTTTCGATGTTAGTGGTGTCAGACCCAGCACCGACCCACACCCTGATCCCACATGACAGCCATGGGATCCAGGTATACATAGTACATTGTTTATATTTCCATATTTTTCATTTTTTTTGTTATGCTATATATACATGTCATGTGATACTGATTTCTCTTTCTTTCTTTGTGGTTGTAGAGGATGTAGAGGGATGGACTGGGCGGATGGCCCAATGTATTTCAGAGGTGGCCCCCAACATGTCGATCCAGGAGACAATTCTTGAGGCCTACCAATCGGTATCTACAGGGCGACATGTCCCCACTTTTGAGCCGATGGAACCTTAGGAGGTAGAGATGGAAATTGAAGGAGTCGTCAAATTGGAGACTAACACTATCCCAAGGGGAATGGTGTAGTTAGAGAGATTTTTTGATTTGGATATAATAAAAGATCAGGAACAAGAAAGTAAGAAGGAATCCATCAATAGTCAATGAGATATATATAATATGGGGACTCTAGAGGATGTCAAGAATATCTTCATTGGCAAGGTATGCACTCCAGAGGAGAGAAAAGGAATTGTTGATGCCTTGCATACATATCAAGATGTGATAGTCTGGAGTTAGGAATATTTTAAGACATATAACACTTCGATTATTACACACACCATTCCTCTCAATCCAGGAGCAAGACCTTTCAAGCAAAGGCAAAGACCAATCAATTCCTTGTTGGATCCAATCATTCAAAATGAGGTACAAAAGTTACTCTCAGCTCGTATCATATTTCGGGTAAGGCATTCAACCTGGGTTGCAAATTTGGTTCTAGTGAGAAAGAAAAATGGAGAGATCAGACTGTGTGTTGACTTTGAGAACCTCAACTGGGCATTAGAAAAAGATAATTATCCATTTTCCTCATTGGATGAAGTGCTTCAGATTGTCAATGGATCTCAAATGATTTCTTTTCTAGATGGGTACTCTGGATATAATCAGGTTATGGTGCAATATGAGGATAGGCATAAAACTGCCTTTACTACAAAATAGGGAACTTTTTTTTACAAGAGAATGCTCTTTGGGCTGATCAATGTTGGAGCCACATTCCAGAGAGCCATGGATATTTCTTTCAAGGACATCATTGGTAAATGCATAATTATTTATATGGATGATTTGACAGTCTTTTCCAAAAAGCGAGGTGATCATATAGAAAATTTATGCAAAGTGTTCCAAAAGTGTAGATAATTTGGCATTTCACTTAACCCAAAGAAGTTCATCTTTGGAGTTACTGAAGGAAAACTGTTGGGACACATTATCTCAGAAAGAGGAATTACTATCGACCCTAAATGAGTGGAAGCCATACTCAAGATTCAACCACTTGCTAGTAAGAAGGAAATGAAGTCATTCTTTGGAAAAATTAAATTTGTAAGGAAGTTTATCACTGGATTTGCATAAATAGTCAAATCATTGAATGCAATGCTGAAGTAGGAAGCAAAGGTTGAATGGAGTGTAGAAGCTAAGGAAGCATTTGCAGAAATTAAGAGAGCCATTGTCGAGGCTCTAGTATTGGTAAGTCTTGACTATGCCAAAAATTTTTACATATATTCATTTGCCTCCGATCATTCTTGTGCTAGCATGTTGACCAAAAGTCTGATCAAGGGAATGAGAACCCAATAGCATTTATGAGTGCTCCTCTAAAGGATGCAAAATTAAGGTACCCAAGTGTGGAAAAGTGGGCCTATGCCTTAGTCAGAGCTATAAAGAAATTTAGACATTATGTTCTAAGAAATAAGGTCTTTGCAATAGTTCTTGATCCTACATTTAAATTGTTGTTGATGCAAAATGAATTGGGAGAACGCAGAGCTAAGTGGGTAACCATGTTACAGGAATATTATATTGAGATTCAGCCCATGAATCTGGTAAGAGGACAAGGGCTAACCAAAATTATGGTTGAAATGGGTCCTGACCTCACAACTCAAGACTACCACCTCTAGGATGTGTCCCCAGGAGACTGGTACGATGAAATTATCTACTATCTCTTGAACCAACAATGTCCTGAGCATCTTAATTCAGTACAAAGGAGAGCTTTACATTTGAAGAGTGACAATTTTATGATGAAGAGAGTTTTCTTGTATAAGAAAAACCATGAGGGTGTCTACTTAAAGTGCTTGGGAAAGGAAGAAGTTGCGAGGGTATTAGCAGAATTTAATGATAAATATGGCATAGGCCATGGATCAGCACCCTCCACTGAAAATCAGATTTTGAGGGTTGGCTATTATTGGCCTACCTTATTTAAGGATGCACATAATCATGTAAGAACTTGTCATGTTCACGTCAAAGTGCAATAAGCAGGGAGAAGTATGCCACTCTTCCACTCCAACTAGTCATAGAGGTAAAATTGTTTGCATAGTGGGGATTGGACTTCATTGGTCCACTCAATCCACCTTCTTCTATAGGCCATAGGTACATTCTCACTATCACTAATTATTTTACAAGGTGGACTAAAGCTCTTGCATGCAAACAATGTACTTCTGAATTGGTAATCAATTTCATCGAATCAAGTATTATCAATCACTTTGATTGTCCATTGGCTTTAGTTTGTGATAATGGTCTTGCATTCGCATCACTAAAATTTTCTAGTTGGGACTTTGATCATGGAATCATTATTAAATTTGCATCTAATTACTATCCACAAGGTAATGGTTTGGTTGAGTCTTCCAATAAGAATCTTTTAACAGTCATCCATAAGCTATTAGAGAAGAATCCCAAGGATTGGCACACCCAACTTAGATTTAATCTTTAGGCAGACCGTACAAGACAAAAGACCTCTCTAGGAACCTCTCCTTATCACCTTGTGTATGGTTTGGAACCTGTATTTCCCATCCAGTTAAAAATCCCCACTTTGCAGTTCATAAATGAATATTATGATGAAGAGGAAAAACGTGAAGCCCACCTAGCTCAACTATTACACCTTGAAGAGAGAAGAGATGAAGCCTTAGAAAAATTTTCCAAATATCAAGGTGTAGTTAAGAGATGGTTTCATAGAAGAGCCAAGGTGAAAGCCTTTTGAATCTCTGACTTGGTCCTCTACTGGGATAAAGCACATGATCAGAAAGGGGAGCATGAAAAATTTGTCAAACTTTGGCTCGACCCTTACTAGATTTCAAAGATATTGGGAGATAATGCTTTTCACTTGTAAATATTTAGATTAGGTTTTCTTTTGTTTTACTTTGTTTTTTGCTGTTGGGTCTATTTGGGTTTTGGTTTGGTCTACTCTCTGCTTTGCTCCATTTTGGGTCTTCCTGCTTCCTTCTGGGCTTGTTGCACTTGCATGGTAACCATCATAATCCCAGGGACTATTCCGACTATTTCTTTTACAAGCTCTAATCATATTTCTAGAGTCAATTGATAGAAGTCTTTTATTTGGTGTTGCATATGCTTCAAGTAGATTAGTCACTTGATTAAGTTAAATCTGGAATGTATTTGGGTCTCATATCTTTATACACATCTTAATAGTTCCAAGGTTGTATGTAGTCCTTACGAGGCCTGGTCAGGTGAAAAATCTTATATTCTACTTTAGCGCCACTATGGTTCTCAGCCCTAAGTGTGAGCTTCATTGCTTACAAGGTGAAAGGGAAATTTTAAAAAGAAAATTTATCAGAATATCAAAAGGAAAGAAAAGAGAGTATTGAAAATCAGAAGAAACCTTCACCTTATCATGGGTTTCCAAGTATCTATACCGGGGCAATGGATGCCTGGCTAGTAGTAGAGCTATGCTTGGGAGGGCCATAGCAATAACCTCATCGGGGCTATGGACGCCTGACTGGCAACGAGGCTCTATCCAGGGTTCTTTTGGAGTTATAATCCTTATGTACCTTGATTTAACTAAGTTTGGTTCTCGCTGCTACTGAGGAAGGGGAATGCACACATGTGCACACACTTGGACCCTGATACAAAAATGATTTTCTTACTTGTGAACTTTGGGACTCTATCCATAGGTGACCTGATGTAATGACTGAAACTAGAAATTTTGGGTTCTTGATTCCAGTTTGTCATTGAAATGCTCTAGAAGCATTTCCCCAGCGAAGTCACCATTTATTGTGCAGTTTTTGCGCACATGCCCTATTGAAAGCAGGGACCCTCTTTTTGGTCTTTTGAGCGTTTTCTGCAGTCCTGCCTCTTGGACTAGTCTTTTCTCTTGGGTGCTTGTGATCTTCTAGTTTTGGAGGTATGGCCTCTTTGAGACATGCTTGAATGCTTATCTTGTCTATGCAAGTAATACCTTGAGGTACTTCATTGAAACTTTTAAGTCAGGGGTGAATTTCGGGTATTTCCCTCCTATGCGGAAATCTCTAGTTTCCATCAGCATCTCGGGTGCCCGAAGGTTGTTGCTCACATTTTTACATTTCAGAGATATTAGCATCTCACGGAATTCAGTATCTAGCGGAATTCTCCAAACTTCTTTGAGTTCTTCGAATCCCTGATTTTCGTCATTCCCTCAGATTCCCGAATTTGGTCTTAAGCGGTCATTTCACTTCATTTATGTTTGTCATATGAATGTTGCAGCTTGCATTAATGGGATTGTGAGGAGTTTTATGTTGGAAAATTGGTGCTTTTTTCTCACAATGAATTTGAAAGGGCTTCATCATTAAGAGTTGCATTTGGGCTAGATTGTTGGAGTTGTAGATTGCTGGTTTTGTGACGTGTCCTTGGTCTTGTTCACATCTACATGAATTTTGGACCTTGCTGCTAGTAATTATCCTCCATAGTTTCACTTCATTAATGGTATGTACATGATGCCCTGCTTTTGATTTTTGAATGTGTGTGGTTTTATGGTACTTTACGCATTTCGTGCTTGGGTTTCTGTGTGTTTGGAGGTCTGTGATTAAAATAGGGTTGTCTCCTTTTCCTTTCAATGCTTCCCTTGAGTGTTAATGTTGCATTTCTCCATGGAATTGACAGCTCATAGTGCCAATCCTTGCTAGAGTTGATTGGTCTTGAAATTTGGTGACTTACGTGATGGTGATTTGGTTCGATTGATCTAGAGTTCTAGTTGTTTGATTGATTGGTGATCTGAGTGTGGTTTCAGGTTGTTATTTTCCATTTGTCTCTTATCGTGGCATGCCTTTGAGGCTCTTGAAATGAATGATTATGGTTTGATTGATTTGATTGAGTGTGCCAAAATTTTGACTAGTTATTCATGGCGGAACCCTAGGGTTGCATATCTTGAATCCCTTGATTGACCTATGATTAAGTTATAGGTCTAGATCATGGATGAAAGATTTGAGGCGAATCAAAAACCTGAGCCAGATCCCAAATTTGTGATCATTTGATCAATTTGGGAAAAAATGTGAAGAATTCAAAATTTTGGAGATTTTAGGTACCTCATGGAATTCCTTCGCCCTCAAAAGTCTCTGAAATTCCCTTTGCCCTTGTCATTTTCTGAGAGTGCTTGTAAGTGTGAAATTTAGGATAACCACGCTAATTTTCGTCCCCAATGGAAATCCCTAAAACTTTCTTAAATTGAAAATTGTAGAAATGGATGAATTGACATTACATAATTTCATGATTGGTTTGATTAATTAAAGGTTAGATGCTACCATTGCTTGAGCTATAATGTTAATTAAAAGTTGTTTTGGGTAATGGTTTTGTTTTCCTCACTAATTTTCGCTTGGTCATGAAATCCCCAAATTTCCTTCTTGGCTTGATTTCCGTGAAGGAGTGAAAATCTTGAGTTTCTTAAGGATTCATGTTTGTGATATTTTAAGGGATTATGACCATTGTTTGGGCTTGCTTAGGGGATGAATATGCTATTTATGATGGGCTAATCTTTACTTCATGTTGTAATGGAAATTGATTGTGTCCCTTTTGCAGAAATGTAGGCTGAATCAAGCAAGGCTGTTACTAGAAAGGGTAAGGGAATGGATCATGAAGTTGAGGAGGCTACTACTTCAGAAGTTGAGAGAATCAAGCTAGATACAAAGAGTATGGTTCTTGAGAGAAAAATTAGCTCTATTTGGTCAGGGGTGACAGACACCAATATAGGAAAGTGGGATTATGAAGAATTTAAGGCAAGGATGGCAGTAGGCAACCCTTTAGTTTTGGTAAGGAGAATGATAGATTTTGGGTTGGCACATGTGGCTGGTTTCCCTCCCTTAGTGTAGTGCTAGGATCTTGTCTTGGAATTTGCTTGGCATTATGATCAGGGTACATAAAGAGTAATTGGTCCATAGGTTAGGGTACTTGCAAACTTCTCTCCTGTCTTCATTGCCCAAACATTTCACATGCCAAACAGGTCTCATGTTGTGCAATTTGACATTGATATAGCCAAGAAGTTTTATACACAGGGTGCAAATAAGGCCCTAGAGGTTATTAACACTTGGCTAGAGAAACCAAGGGCATATATTTCCAAATTTCCAAAATAGTTGTTCAGAGCTAAGTTCAAGTCAGATTATTATGACGCAATCACTCTTCTCAGTTGAGTGATAGGTTTGAAGAGTGCAGGAATGTTTGAGAATTAGATGTTTTATCTGATAGTGAGGATGGAAAAGGGTATAGATTACCATTGGCCAAGAATAATCAGTGGGATGATCCATGAATAGTTGTCCAATGTGTTGTAGACCAAGACCTTCACCATGACATTCTATTTGGTTTATACAGTTTCCTACTTTCTCTTACATTAGGATTGATGGTTGTCCAAGAGATCCATACAGATTGCCTAGATATCCTATAGATCACATCATCCTTTTGGAGGTTACAAGGAAAATTTGTGCCTTTGATGTAGTTTGTTGGAAATATGTGCCTCAATCTTGCTAACCCATTCATCTGTGTAACCTGAGTAGTCGACGCAAGTCTCCTAACTCTCGACGAACATAGAAGTCCAGCCGAAGCGCTTGGTCGATGTAACTTCTTGCATCAGGATGAGTGCTCAGTTTTGGCGGTTTATTTCCATTGGTGTGTCTTGGGGTCATCAATGGAACTCTTCACTGGGCTACGTCGATGGACCGATGCTTGCTAAAGGTGATCTTGATCTATGGTTGCAATGAGATTAATCCAATGGCACTCATTTTATTCCATGCTCAGTTGTGGTGAGTATCGACGAAATCTTGTGAAGCAAGCAGAATTGCCTGAGTGGTTGACACTTGGTGGCTTAATCAATGGTGTTCGCTAGTTCTATGCCTCATGTGTTGGGTCTCGAGTGACTCATGAGGGGTGTGCCAGCTTTGAAAATGTGTCATTTCGGGGAAACTTATTGGGAATATTGTGGATGCTTTTTTCATTCCCTGAAATTGCACTAGCGGTGTACGTGTGTCTTGGTGGGTCCTGGCCATGGCAAGCGGTATATGAAGGGAAAATGCTTGGAGGTCATTTGGTTGCCTGGGCAGTTTTTGATGGTTGGTCTACTATGGAAGTTGAACTGAACCAACTATTTGGCACGTCACTCAAAGCGATGGATGAATAGGGTTACGACACGTGGCACGATATTATTCATTGATTTTACATTGCTATTGTAAATCAACGTTGATTGGTCGAAAGCTTTATTTCTTTGGTAGCGATTAATTGTGGGGTTGACAGAGTGCAGTTTTGGTATGTCTTTGTAATACAATTCAATGTTGGGCAACTCGATGCGTGTTGCAGGGTGGTGTTGCCAAAGAATGACGAAAACTTGTTGGTGGGGTAATTAATTACTGTGATAGTTGTTGGTTGGATAGGCAAGAGAGATGAGATTGATCAAGATGTGAAATCTGATTGAGTAGAGTGTGTGTGTTCGAGCGGTATGCAAAGAGCATTGTTACTCTGAACACTGAGACACACGAAACTGAGAAGTTGTGAACCTGAGAGGCCATGAGATTGTGCTGACCAAAAGGTTGGTTGTGCATGTGGGATGGTGAGATGAAATTAATCTTCATTTTATTTCATGTGAGGACATTATAATAGTGCAAGGTTTCAGATCTATGTTGTTGCATGTATTCTCTAGATGAACAAGATGTAACTCATGTAAAGGCCATGAGCCTGAGATTGTATTATAACTCTATTTGTTGCCGAATAATACAATGGCTCGATCTTTTGGAGGGTGGGGTTTTTTACCCGAAAGGGTTTTCCCCATGTAAATCTATGTGTTCATATGTTTTTATTTCATGCGTATTGATCCTATAGTTTTGAATCTGTGCATATGTATTGAAACTGGTTTTGTTTGCATGTACTTTTCTCAAAAGGGTAAATGTGGGAAATCACTGTGCCTGTTTCCGCTTTATGGCATAGTATTTTGTGTCCTTGAGGTGATTTTTAAATTCACTAAGGCATTGTTGTTCTTAGATGTTTCGTTCTAAGATGACCCTCATTTTTCCCAACAAGTAGTATCAGAGCCTTCTTCTAGATAGAGGTTCTGGGTATTTCTCCTATGAATATTTCTTAGTCTATTAGGCTTGAGGAAATCTGGAGGAATCAGTTGATGTTTGATTCTTTGATGAGTAAAAGTCTTTGCTCTCTTGAGACAACACACAATGTTGAAAATATTGAAGATGGAGAATCTGGAGTTGATCATACTGTGAGGATGTGGTCTGAGGCTCCTGGTTGGCAACAAATGATCCTGATGCAAGGGGTGTGAGTTTATGCTTATGGTTGTGTTGTAGGAGAGCATGGTTCATACTGGGTGTCTATGTGAGGGGCTCCATGATGGTATGGAGATGCTTGGGTTGTTATTCAGCCATTGGAGTATTGCACTTGTGTTGGGTGTTCTGACTTGGCATTGAAGGTGTTGTTCATTGTTACCCTAATTGGATAAAGGCTATGAATTTGATCTTTGGGTGGTCTGAAAACTTCTAAATAGCTTGGCTCTCTTGTATGCTTGTGCATGAGAGTGGTTTTGGAAGTGGTCTGAAATGGGCCTAGATTTCCTATATTACATGTATCTTGTACTAGCATGTTTCAGTTTCATGTTCTTTGGCTCTGAAGGTTTTCTATAAATTTTCCTAAAAACTCTATGATGCATATTCATGTTATTTTTCATTGTTTTGGTTAACCATGATGGTTGTGTGTAGACTCTTGGGTCATCTAGATGTGCGGTGGATATGGATGTGCATGGGTGTTTTGGAAACATGGCGGCTTTGCCAATTTTGCACGGTCAAGGAAAACTTGTGGTTATGTGGAGTTGTTGTTAAGCTATTTCCTAGACCCTGGCTTTTGGGGTGTGACTGGATGAGATAGTTGTTGTTCGACATGGTCTTGAGGAGGTGTGATGTCTTCTCTGCATGGGATTTTTGGTATGTGCTTTTTCACTCAACATTCATGTGGAGTTACTTTCCGGTTTCCTAGACTATGGTGCTTGGGTTGTGGACATGATTGGCAAATCGGATTTGGTTTTGATCTAGTGTTTGAGTCAAGTTTGTCTACATTGTTGTTTTTTCTTTGAGACCTCAGTTTTGCAGTTTCTAGTGCAATGATAGATTTGAAGGCTTCATTGATTGGATCTACGGGTTGAGCATGGTGTGGGTTGTCTTTACCTACATGTTTGCTATGGGACAACTCAGAAGTGGACTGTTAATATCCATGAGGTTGTCTTATTGTTGATGCAGATCTATTAGCTGGCCTTGTCTGTGGTCACTTGTGCATTGGTGTGGCTTCTTTGAGATGAGAGGAAGGATAGCATTGAGTACCTGAATAGTCGATTCTGGGGACCTGTAGTGTGTGTATCATGATGTCATGGAAGGCTTGGGTACACTGGTTAGTGTAAGCTTTTGACAGTGATGGTGTGGTTTGCGTGGTTTGGAGATCTTGGTGTTGTTTGGCATTGTTGTCAAATGGACATGTTGTCAATTGTACATGGAGGTTTTTTAGACCAGCAGATGTTTGGTCATGATGTTTGGAAATCTTAGATGTCACGGTTCAGTGGGAGCTTTAGCAGTGACTGTGGATTCATCACTTGGTGATCAATGATCTTCTTTAGTGTTGCAGATGTTACTAGGAGGGACTCCTAGATCTTGTTGTTGTAGAAGGGTTCTTTCATATTTGCATGGACACTATTTGAGGATGTGCAACATCTTGGAACCATGGAGGATGTTTGGAGTCTTTGGCTGAGATGTTGGTGGTGCTTGACAGGTGATGTTGGTTTAGATTTTTTTTTCTTGATGTCATGTATACTCGTGCTTGAGCATTAGAGTTTTGGCATGTTCTGTTGCTCTCAAAACAATAATTTGTTCACTTGAAGCATGGTATCTCCTAAGGGAGATGAGTAGATCATGATGTCATGATAATTTTCTGTTTTAGATGTTTGGAGCTTTAACAGTGGTCTGGTGATTTTCTTTGTTTTGAGTACATTGGTCATATGCTTGAGAAAATCATGTTAAGTGCAGTAATGCAGGATTGGAGTTTAGCATGAGATGATCAGTTGCAAGTGTTCATGGATACATGGAGAATAAGGTGAGGCTGAAATTCCTTTGAGAAAGGTGTTGATCACAGTTGAAAGTCTGAGTAGCCTACACCTTGGTTGCACGTGAGTTTGACAGAGATCAATGAGGAGATTGCTCTTGGATGAGTCATGGTGGCTTGTATATCTTGGAGGAACATTTTCTTTTTCACTCTTGCTCTGCTCGGTAGTGAAGTCTATTTGAGAGGTATTTTCCCATTATATCTTTCAGAGGTGTTTTATGCTTTCTTTCATGATATGGATCTTGAATTTTTGTTTAATGGTTCTAGAGGATTCATAGTGGAAGGTGGACAACATGGTTTATCTCCTTGAGATTTTATGTGATATCATTTATTGACGAGAACTGGTAGGAGATAGTTATATGGGCTGATTTCCTGAGATGGGAAATGAAAGAGTTTGATCTTCTTTGAGAGGCTTACATCCATGATTGATTACATGTAACATATGTTAAGTTTGATCTTGGTGATTGAATGGTTGGGTGTTGTTATGGCTTTTTCTTTGGGATGTGAAGGAGATCATATTTGACATAGGTTTTAGAGGTGTATGTAGGAGGATGTTCTACAGGTATATATTGTGCAGAGTTTCTCTCTTTGGTCTTGGTTGTCTTCCTAGAAGTTTGACTTCTTCTTTTTTTACATTGGTTTGAGATTTGGTCAGAGCTTTTTTTTTCATTGAAGTTTTTGAGTGGTAACTTGGAGGTTATATATCTCTTTCCTATGTTGGGTGTTGAAGAACTTGGAAACACTCTGGAAGACTTTTGAGAGAAATGATTCTTGTAGTAGTTGGCTGCAAGTTGTGCATATCTTTATGGATATTTCCTTGGTACTAAATGGTTACATTTTCTATGTGCTGTTATTGGTAGACTTGTTATGCCTTTGATATTTCAGATTTGGCATTACCCATGCAGTGGGAGTACTTGGATGTGTTTGATCTTTTTTGATTGGTTTGTGCATGGTGCTTGTATCTACGGTTGATGGGTTGGTTGTGTTGTTGGCATGAGTTTACTAATATGTATACCTTGAAGGTATGTGAGATTGAATGGAATAACATGAGCTATAGGTGCTATTTTAAGTCGCGTGGGTTGATCAGTTGGATGGGTGCAGTCAGTGTTCTGGTTTTTGTTCTAACTGATGTTCTATCTTGTTTCTGGAGAATGTTTTTCACAGAGGTGATCTGATTTGGCCCTTTGAAGTTGATGTTGTCTGTGCTTCTATATGGTTTTCTATTGGTGCTCTGGAATGGTCAGTAATATCTTCGTCAAGTGGGAGATTGTTGGAAATATGTGCCTCAATCTCACTGACCCATTCGTCGATGTAACCTGAGCAGTTGGCACAAGTCTCCTAATTCTCAGCAAAGATAGAAGTGGGGATGAAGTGCTTGGTCAGTGTAACTTGTTCCATTGGGATGAGTGCTTAGTGTTGGTGGTTTGTTTCCATCGGTGTGACTTGGGGCCATCGATGGAACTCTTCATCGGGCTACGTCGATCGACCGATACTTGTTAAAGGTGATCTTGATCTATGGTTGCGATGAGATTAATCAAACGATGCTCATTTTATTCCATGCTCAGTTGTGGTGAGTACCGATGAAATCTTGCGAAGCGAGCAAAATTTCCTGAGTGGTTGACACTTGGCGCCTTGATCAACAGTGTTCGCTAGTCTTGTGCCTCATGTGGTGGGACCCAAGTGACTCATGCGGGATGTGTTGGCTTTGAGCACGTGTCGCTATTTCACAGAAACTTACTGGGAATATTGTGGATGCTTTTTTCATTCCCCAAAATTGCACTAGCACTGTACATGTGTCTTGGTGGGTCCTGGCCATGGCAAGCGGTATATGAAGGGAAAATGGTCGAAGGTCATTTGGTCACCTGGGCAGTTTTCGACAGTTGGTCTGCTATGGAAGTTAAACCGAACTGATTGTTTGGTGCGTCAGTCAAAGTGATGGACGAATAGCATTACGACACATGGCATGATATTATTCATTAATTTTACATCGCTGTTTTTAATCAACGTCGATTAGATGAAAGCTTTATTCTTTGGTAGTGATTAATTGTGGGGTTGAAAGAGTGCAGTTTTGGTATGTATCTGTAATCCAATTCAATGTTGGGAAACTCAATGCGTGTTGGGCAGTGTTTCTAGAGAATGGTGGAAGCTTTTCAGTGAGGTAATTAATTATGGTGATGGTTTTTGGTTGGATAGGCAAGAGAGATGAGATTTATCAAGATGTGAAATCTAATTGAGTAGAGTGTGTGTATTCGAGAGGTATGCAAAGAGCATTGTAACCATGAACACTGAGACACACGAAATTGAGAAGTTGTGAACCTAAGAGGCTGTGAGGCTGTGCCAGTTGAAAGGCTGGCTGTGCATGTGGGCTGGTGAGATGAAATGAATCTTCACTATATGTCGTGTGAGGAAATTATAATAGTGCAAGGTTTTAGATCTATGTTGTTGCCTGTATTCTCAATATGAACAAGATGTAACTCATTTAAAGACGATGAGCCTGAGATTGTATTGTAACTTTGCTTGTTTCTGAATAATACAATGGCTTGATCTTTTGGAGGGTGTGGCTTTTTACCCGAAATAGTTTTCCCCACATAAATTTGTGCATTCATATGTTTGTTTTTCATGCTTATTGATTCTATAGTTTTGAATCTGTGCATATATGTTGAAATTGGTTTTGTCTGCATGTAATTTTATCAGAAGGGAAAATGTGGGAAATCACTGTGCCTGTTTCCTCTTTATGGCATAGTAGTTTGTGTCCTTGAGGTGATTTTTAAAGTCACTAAGGCACCGTTGTTCTTAGATAATTCATTCTAAGATGACCCCCATTTTTCCCAACACAATTGTGAAAGGGGATATGCACAAAATAGGTTTTGGACATGAATTCCCATTAAGGATTGGAGGTCATGAAGCTTTCCCTTCCTTGGCTACAACATAGTTTTCTAAGGAAGAGATGGGAACTTTTAACCTATATTTACATACAAAGAGGCCTAGATTTGATAGAACAGGTGGGGCTCAAAAGAGAGCCAACAAGGAACTTAGACATAAAGATGATCTTGAGGATTATTAAGCAAATTGCAAGGATGAATTTGAATTTTTGAAGAAGAAGTTCTCCAAGTTGCCTGCCAATTTGATCAGACTATATAGTATCAAGGCCATCCCAGATCAAATTGATGATGATGGGGAAGTGATACTGAGCCATGATTATGAATCAATTAAAGATAAGCCCATAGCTGAGATTGATTGGAATGAAGAGGAGAAAATAGAATTGGAGCAAATCAATTCCCATGTAATCAAATACACTAACTCGTGGATCAAGCATAAGATTTGGGAGCTGGATAATGAAGGGAAACAATACACTTATGACTTGATGGGAAGCTTGGAATCTCGGTCTTCTTTCGAAGAGGAGCAGGATCCAAAGGGTAAGGAAAAGGTTATTTCCCCTTTCAAAATCAACATCATAGGTGGGGAAGAAAAGAAAAGAAAGCCCATTGCCAAAAAGAGAAAGATTACCTCCAAGGAAAAGACATCTGCTCAAGAAGAAGAACCTGGCGAAGAAGAAAAGCAACATGAGGCCCCTGTGCTTAAAAGGAGAAGAGTCACAAAAAAATCAAGAAAGAAAAGTGAGCCTCCTAAGGAGAAGGATAAGACCAGACCACAGGTGGTAGATGTTGAGAGTTCTAGAGAGAAAACATAGGTTTACACCCGGAAAGCAAGAACTCCATTTCTTAAGGAAAGTTTAGTAGAATAATTTTCCCCCATGATTCCCTCTGCAACACAACAACAAAAAGATGCTTCTGCCTCTCCTCCTACTCAAGAGTTGCATGTTGAAGAAAAGGAGTCAACAGATGCAGTTGCTAAGGATATCCATCAAGGTGAGGACACAAAATATTTTAAGGATGGAGATCTTCACAATATGGAGGTAGATATTGATAGGATTCTGTAATTTTCTTTGGTGTCGCATGAAGATTCACCTATCAAGGACAAAGGAGAGAAGGCCCCAGAGAAAGAAGAGAGACATGAAAGAACCCCTTCTCCAATTCATGAAGTGTCGGAGATGCATAACAAGGAACAAAATGAGAATCCAGAGAGAGATCCAGAGGGAGATAGGGAGAAAGGTGATGAAAAGGAGGATAAAGGTGAAGAATTTTTTGCAATCCATGACTCAAATATTGACTCCTTTACTAGTCAGAAAGAAAAGGATAAAAAAGGTGAGCAACAGTCGGGTATTTCTACTCCTATTTGGCTCAATGAGGAATTGAAAAGCAAGCAAATAGTTATAGAAGATATTCTTCTGAGCTGGGATGATTTACTGGCTAACATTGGAAAAGGTAAAACAAAGAAGAAGGCCAAAACTATTTCCAAAATTGGCAGGGATGAATCAAACAATAAGGTGATTCATATTGCCACTCTTGTGGTAGATAATAATGAGGATGAGGTAACTCCTTAGGATTACAACATTCAAACAATAAATTTGGGGCCTACTTCTAAAAGACAGGAAGTAGAAGAGTTCAAGGGGTCTACTGCTGCAATTTTGGAAAGTTTGGATAAAGAGGAGCAAGCCAAGGAAAGATTGGAGAAAGAAAATAAAGAAATAAAGAAATATTTGCAAAACCTCATGAAACCCTTGCAGCCCATTGGCCAGGTGGGTTATTCTTCATCAACAGGAGGTTTCTTACCCTAGGAGACAATCAGTGAGGTTGAGAAGATGAAAAATTCTACATAGGATACACATGGATGGTTACAAGGAGTAGGGCTTAGGGGAGACACCATGATTTAGGAGATTCATTCAACCTATGGAGATGCACACAAATTATTTGAGTAGGTGCAAAATTTTCTGATGCAAAATAAGGATGATGTAGATCTTCTCCTACAAAAAAAAAATGGTCATGGATTATACTAAGGAAAGACTAAGAAGAGATGGAATTCTACCTTCCTCAAAGGCATCAGAACCTTGGGAGTGGTATGAGGCCCTATAGATCAAGTAGATAATTCTAAAGAAAATCCATAAATAGGGTCAACAGGTGGAGAATAAATTGAGTGACATTGATGGTAGGTGCATATCATTCTTTGAAATAATGACTGGGAGGAATAAGTTTGCACTGAAACACTTGAACCTGGAACAATTAAGAAAATGGTGGCATGAAGTTTATGCTCCAGTTGATGATGGCCCAATCACCGCCCACCATTTGGATGATGCAGCTACCTATATTGCCGTCATGGATAAGTTTTAGGATTTCCAGGTAGAGTGGGACAGGGTCGTTAAGGAATCAAGGGAGGAAATTAAATCAATTGAAAGAAGATTTAAAGTTTTGATCACCCCACCACTGATCGACTTAGAGAAGATTTTTCTTAGCCTGCAATATAAATTGGGTCAAGATAAGGACAAGGAGCCAGCTAATGCGTGATTGCATCAAGATTTGTGCTTCCCATCCATCCAAGATTTTCTTCTAACCTCTACATGAATTGGGGCGATCTACATTGGAGAATCTAGGCTGACCTGGAAACGTCTCAAGCATTAAATGTCATAAATATTATGTTATTGAAAAGGCTTTCTGGGCTGACCTATTTCTGGCGCCCTTGTTTGTAACCCTAATTGGATTGACATGATGTAAATTTCTATAAATGGGGTACTTTGCCTCATTTGAAGGGGTTAGAAGGTTAGATTTCAAAACAAGAAAAGTGATAGAGCAAGAGCTAGGGATAGCAGTTGGTTTATTTTCAAAGCAAATGTTGTAATACCGAATACTAGAATTGTTGTAACTTTTGGGTGATTTAATGCAAGTAAATACATTTTGCTTTGGTGATCTTTATTGTATTGATTTATCTCACATGGTTCTTGTTATTATATCTTTCAAGATTGCTTTGAAGGCATTAGATATATGTTAGATTTTGAGTTAGATATGATTCAATGGTGTTTATGGTTCGATGTTTGAGGTTGATCTGATTAGGATCTAGACTAATTGCATAATTGAATGCTTACTGTTTACAATCTTTAAAATCCAAATTACATAAACAAAATTAACACATTAACATGGTTAATTAAGCGGAAATAATAAAACGAAGAAAATAGAATGTGAGAGAGAAGGAGAGAGAAAATGCAAACAATCTGATAACGGAGTTCGCCACAATCGTGACTACGTCTCCGGGTCCGCTCCAATGGAGTGAGACCGATCCAATTAATCTCCAGAAAATGATTACAAAAGGTCTTCCACCTGTTACAAGATTTATGTCTCCTTGGACGATAATGAATTACAAAGAAATCCTTCAACAAATGCAACAAGCTTAACTAAGCTGCAAATGCATAAGGATCAAATTCACTATCACTTGGAAATATTCTCACAACTCTCTCAAAAATTCACTTCCAGCACTTAGCCAAAAAATATCTTCACCAAAAATTGCTTAATCTCACACCCCCCATTCTACCCATTTTATAGAAAATTTTTACCAAATATGGTTCATAACCATATTATTTACAAAATATCCTTAATCTCCATTTTTAACAACAAATCCCCTCAAAATAACATGCATCTTGAAAATCCCACAAAAATAACTCCTTAGAATATTTTGTGGTTAATTTTAAAATGCTATGGCTATCGGATATATATGATAAAACAAATTTCATCCAACTCGAACCCCACCAAATCCGCAGTTTGTTGGGAATCCCAAAATTTTTGGCAAGGATGGGTCGGTGGTTCCAACCACCGGCCCACCATTTATGGGTAATAGCCGCCAATAATGTTTAAATCAAATAAACTCCAATTAAATTCCAAAGCTTGTGGGTGGCGGCTTGGTTATTGAGAAAGGTTCTAACACTTGTGGTCTTGGTGGAGATCATGGGTTCCATTCCCATTCCACCTACGTTTCTTTGTTTTTAATTTATAGGTGGCGGAAAAATGCGATCAAATACCGCTAGAGCCATTTAGGTACTTTAACATGCATATGGTGTAGTGGTAAGTTGAAGGGTTTTGGAGTGGGTAGGTTGAGAGTTCAAATCCGCCCATCACATTTTGAACTAAAATGCAAGTCAATTGGATTTGGTCAACCTTTGACCAGTCAACTTCAAATTTTGATTGTTCGTAATTTGTATAAACGGGGTCCGTTTTTCGTGAAACGAACATCGTCGGAAAGCTTGCGACGAGCTCTTCGCATTGGCACTAGTTTGGACACTTTTGAAAACTTTGATTTTTGACCCTTTTTTTTTACCTGGGTCCATAGTTGACCAAAGTTTGACTAAGTATAACTTGTGCAAACGGACGTCTTTTCGCTCCGTTCAAGTTGCGTTGGAATCAGGACGTCGAGCTCTTTATGATGGTTCAGATTCTAGAGAGAGATGAGAAACTTCTAATTTCACTAAAAATTATCCACCGGATCAGAGGTGTTGGTAGAAACCCCTGATCCATAATTTTAACAACCGATTGATTGTGGGTTGTTGTGTAAAGTTAGCCTGGACCTTATATTTATGTGCTTAGTTCAATTGTGATGGTTTCTTCATTTCATTTACAAAATAGGGTTGGTGTAAATGAATGTCTCATGATCTAAAAATCTTTGATTCCTTAGAAGATTGCACTATTTCTGTAAGATTGCAGATGAAATATGGGTTAAGCAAGAATTAGTTTTGAGGGATTGGTCCATTTCAAATATTTTATCATTTACATTATTGATCTTGAAAGTAATTTTAGTCTTAAGATCTCTCTTAAACCCTTATCTTTTTCTATTTCTTTGAATCTAGGTTAGATTTAGGATTTCAAGTATCAACACATTGCAAGATTTGATAAGTTTGAAAGTTCCAACATTGTTTTGTAAGGTCCCTTTGTGATTACCAGCAATATTCACATTATCTCTGAGTTGTTTCACTGCATTGTCAAGACCTAACATTAGATACCTTGGGGTTATCTCTTTGCTGATAAAGATTTACCTTTCAAGAGAGATAGGATATCATATTCTATCTGAGTTGTTGCTGTGCATAAAACATCGTCAACACATCCAAGCAAAAATATCAGGGTGAGAACACAAAATATCAGAGTGTTCATATGCTTCTTCGAAAGAGAGGCACTTTCCAATATTGATTACTTTTTCTAAAGATTTAGGATATATCAAAAATTCAACAGTATCTCCTTTACGAAGAGGACTGTTGTCTTCAAGATGGGATATCAGAACATCATCACTGACGTTAGATAGAGGGTCTTCCTTGTCGATACATAAAATGGATTCTTCGAAGTATGCTTATTTATGCAAATGATACGAGAATAGTTTCTTGTGGTGATAAGGAAGTAACGGGGAATAAGCACCTAGAAATTCCCCTAGTGCTTCATCTGAAGAGAAGACATCCAAAGGGACTTTCTTAGCTTGCCCCCTTTCTTCTACCAACTCAGGATGAACCAAGCTCAATGGCTTGGTTGAAATCATATTAACACTCCACCAATATTTTTGTTTAGACTGTTCAACAGAGCATCCCAAACCTAGATAGCATTGTCGTGGCTTAAACTGGATAGGGACTTGGATTCCTTGCTCGATAAACCCCAGGCCTTTCTACCCATAGTCATACCAAGAAGTGAGTTCATATCCAAATCCATAACGAGTTTGTAGAATCTCAGGAGGTGGTGGCTCTACATAGAGCATTTCATTTCACCAATGGATGTTGAAACTCTCTATGGGAGCGATCACTCCTTCTTTACTCAGTTCACAAATATTAACCTCCTTTACATGAGGGGGGTTACTCTCTCAGGTAGAGGAAGGAGCGATCTCCTAGAAAAGATCACACTTCTCTTCTCGGATGGGAGTGTCACTCACCTTTTTGTCAGCTGAACCTAGAAATTCTATACCAGAGGGGTTTGAATTGTATTATGCAATGAAGAACTTAGAGAAATTCAAGGACACCCAATCATCACCAAGGAAAGCATTCAATTAAGAAGATGAAGGGGAAGACGGGGGAGACTTAGGATCTTCTACTTTAGGTAGTTCATTTTTTTCGATATATGCTTGGGAACAAGTTCCACAAAGGGTATCGATGAAGAACATGCCATAGCATCAGTGGTTAAGGATGGAATAGAATTCTTGAGAGTGGACACAACTAAAGAACAACTGACAGTCACTAAATCACAATGGTGAATAGCTTTTGGATCTGCTTTAACCATAACCACCTGATTGTTAGCAACAAAGTTCAAAGAATGACATAAGGTAGAAATCACTATACCCATAACATGAATCCAGGGTCAACCTAAGAGAATATTGTACAGTAATGGGCCAGGAATTACATAGACCATCGTAGGCAAGGGAACATGGCCTAGCTGCAAAGCTAGTATTATTGTACCTAGAGCTTGGTGGTTAGCATTATCGAACCCACGAATATACAAGGAGGAAGCTGCTAAAGAAGATGATTCAACTTTAATTTTAGATAATAGGTCTATACCACAAACATTGAGAGATGAACTAGTGTTAATGAAAGTACGCCTAATACCAATATTATTAACATTAATTATAATCATCAAGGGATCCGCTTGCTTCTTCACATCCAAAGGCGAGAGTTCTTATGGGTGGAATATAATATTTGGGGAATCCGCTCGAATATGTGCCAAAAACACATTAATATTTGTAGGCCTAGCAGAGGCAGGCAATAAAATCTTATGTAGGGCTTCTTGCAACATCTCTTGATTTAATCAGAGCGGTCTAAAGTAAGTCCCATAGTGAGATCTTGGCCGGAGTAATACAAAGTTGCTCGATAAGATCGTAATCACTTGGTGCTTTCATCAAAGGTTTAGGAGCTAGAGGAAGACTAGGTTGAGACAATGGCAAAGAAGTAGGAACTTGAGTTGGTTGTGATGTAGGAACGGAAGGTTGCTAGTCGAAGTTCTATTTATTTCTCCTCATGTTGTATGTATGCTAAACATCATTATAAGAAGTAGAGTCAGTAGCTCTCACGAACCTTGAATATAAGTCCAATGAATCACTACAATATTAAATCCAATAGATAGAATAGTCCTCCCTAGGGAATGGTTCAATTGAGGTCATGTAAATGACGGGTTTCCTAGGGCTCAGAGGAGCCACATAGACCACGACCACATTTATCAACTCCTCGACTTGCGAAGGGAGAGTTTTTTCAGAAGATTTAAATATATGGGAGAGTATTTCTAGGAAGTCATCTAGAGCATCTTCCAACATATCAAAATATTCTTCAGAAAAGGGATTATCACAAACATGCAACATTGTTAAAATAGATCTGACGTGTTCACGCCAAGTTCACCAAAATGTGATATAAGAGGGATTCGTTGCACATGGGTCTCTTTATTCTCAAGAGATCACTAGGGAACAAACTGCCCTTATACACCTCAGCTTGAACAAGTTAATAAAACTACACAGAGATATACTAAAGTTACTTTGAACCCCGTGAGAGTGAAACTCCAAGACCTATGCCTCTGATGAAAGAGCTCTTGACCAAAATAAATCAACACAGTTTTAGCATGCCAACGTGGCGTGTTGTCATCTAAAAGATCCGCTAGCATCCTAAGCTACAAGGAGCTCAGGAGCTCAAGTAGGAAGAATTTGGTCTCACCTCCAAACTCGAGTCAAAGGCATACTAGATCAAATAGCTAAATAGAAAGCTAGATTTTAGAATAAACACAAAGGGACTTGGAGAAATTTTACCTTATATTGGGTGCTCAGACCTTTGCTCCAAGCTCCACTTCACAACATGCACATAGAAGATCAAGGGGAAAAGGTTGGGGTTGTATAGGGGTCTGCCTCAGTCAAACCCCCATTTTGGTGTTCCCACCTCCACAGACAACCAAATTTGGAAAGGAGTGCAAATGAAGTAAACAAAGCATGTGGTGAAAGAAAAACCCGCTCAGGAGTAGAACCTGCACCACAAAGTAGTAAATAGACAAGTAAACAGTGAGAGAGAGAGCGTTACCCATGGGTCAAGACCCTCTCTAGAGAAAACGGACACACTGTTGAGTGCTTTCTTGAAAGTTGAAGTTGTTGGAGGGACCTCATTCCGACATGGCTTCTCTTGTAAGATTTCTACTATCAAGGATGAAGATAACCCAAGACTAGAGCAAATAAGAGTAGAGCTTGAATGAATGACTTCTTGTAAATCTCAAAAAACACAGACATTCAAAATAAATAATTTCCATGATCATTAAACATTACAAGTAAGGAAAAAGAGATAACATGTATAAAATTAATATCCATATGTTCTCAAAGGAAATTTCATTTAAGAATTACAAAATTACATACACCAAAAAGGGTGTTACAAATCATTTGTTTCAATGATACATAAACAAGTTCACATCGATAATTACATCCATGAAGTAAAGTTACAATTTCACAAATTGGCTATATAATCCATACAAAAGTAATACATGAAGTACATCCATAGAAAATAAAACCTTTGATCCTCATATACCTTGACACCACTGGTCTTCTTGTGTTGAGGCCAACAGTGCGGTTAAGCTGCCCTTTCCACCCAACCACAAAGCACATGACTTCCCTGGGTTTTGTTGATGTGTTTTTTATGCTCTTCTGAACACAGGTAATGCATAGGTGCATCACCTCTCTTGAAAGATCTAAAAGAAAAAGAAAGAAAAAAGAGTAGGGAAGAGAGGAAGTTCCTAGACCTGAAACTATGAATGAACAGTGATCATGGAAGCTGCTATAGTAGACAAACTCCCCAAACTGGGTTTTGCTTGGCCAAGAGGATCCTACAGTTACACAAAACTACTGTAATCTTCTAAGGACTGTAGATTTTCAGTTTGCATACACACATTATGAACATGTAAGTTAACTAGGTTGCAGCAATGAAGTAAGGAATCCCAGGCTAACTTTGCACAATAGCTTATCATCAACAAGTGCCAAAAGTATTGGATGGAAATTCATCAAATATAGTAACAACAAATGCCATCATCACTTCCATTCAAGAAACTAACTACTAAACTAATAGGAAAGTAGAACCATGCACACATAATGAGCAAACTCAAAAGGAAACACCCATAAATCATGCAATGTTGCTTTCCATTGTTGCAAAATGCTTTTACACCAGCTCTCCAACCATTTACAAATGAGGGGGAGACCCCTATTTATAGTTTTCCAAAGCCCGAATGAATGGCCAGGATTTAATTACATTATGTGGCCCAGATTTGATTGCACTAGGGCTTCACCTACCCAACAATATTCAACAATTTAAAATAGATCTTTTTTCTTTTTCTCTATTTTGTCTTTTAGTGCCCAGGTGTTGTAGCAGTTTGTCTTCTAGTTGATTTCCCTTTTACCGTAGCTAAAACTACCTGAAAGCTGCCCTTTGCTTGATGGACTTGCAACATTCTTCATTGGATCAAATAGGCTTGTTGATGACTGGAATCAATGGATTGGTTGCCCCTGATTCGGGCGAACAACCCCTTGAATATCACCATCATCTAGTGAAAAGTAGGACAACTCCCTTATGCATATTCAAGGCCACCCCCTTGCATTTTTTCATTGAATTCCTTGGCATAGGCCTTCTTCTGATACCAGCTCTATTGATGGGTGCTACAAAAAAAGATGGATATAAACTGAATGGTGACAGGTGCTATGTTCTTTTCTTTGTTCGGCTTTCTCAATGGGTCTCCCTGGCGGACCCACAGTAGGCTTCTTGAAACCTGCATACTTGAAGTTTCGTAAGTGCCTTCATACATAAATCAAGGAAAATGTTAGTCAAATCCTACAAACTCCTTGTTAGATCCATCCATGCATCATCAAAAGATCATAATATTCATATTTGGAGCTTATTTGGACCATAAAAATTAATGCGTGCTCCAAGGTGTGGGCGCCACAGGGCGGAAAGATGACGAACGGTGGGCGATGGGTGATGGTGGATGACAAAGGGAAGGTGGACGATGAACGAGAGGCAAAACAGTCGTGGAGGGATGGCGACCCGAAATGAAAGTTCCAAATGGCCATGGAGGGGCCGGGTTCCGGGAGCTAGAACGTTGGGGGAGGACGGAAGGAAAAATGACAAAGGAGGGATGGAGTTCCAGAAATGGCCATGGAGGGGTGGCATTCTGAAAATGGCCATGGAGGGGCCGGGTTCTAAGATCAAGAACACCAAGGGTGGACGAAAGGAAAAATGGAAAAGGAGGGACAGAGTTCCGAAAACAGCCACAGAGGGGTGGAGTTTCGGAAAAAAACACGGAGGGGCCGGGTTCTGAAAGCTGGAACTTTGAGGGTGGACGGAAGGAGCAATGGAGTTCTGGAAATGACCACGAAGGCGTGGAGTTCTAGAGATGTCCACGAAGGGATCGGGGTCTGAGAGCCAGAACGCTCGGGGCGGACGAAAGGAAAAATGACAAAGGAGGGATGGAGTTCCAGAAACGGCCACAGAGGGGTGGAGTTTCGAAGACGGCCAGGGAGGGGCCAGCTTCTAGGAGCCAGAATGTCGGGGGCGGATGGAATGAAAAACGGTAAAGGAGGGACATAGTTCTTGAAATGGCCACGGAGGGGTGGAGTTCCAGAAATAGCCACAGAGAGGTCAGGTTCTGGGAGTCGGAACGCTAGGGGTGGATGGAAGGAAAAACGGCAAAGGAGGGATAGAGTTCTGGAAATGGCCATAGAGGGGTGGAGTTCCAGAAACGGCCACAGAGGGGCCAGGTTCCAAGAGCCATAATTTCGGGGGTGGAAGGAAGGAAAAATGACAAAGGAGGGTCAGAGTTCTAGAAATGGCCATGGAGGGGTCAAGTTCCGAAAACAACCATGGAGGGGCTGGGTTCCAGGAGCCGGAACATAGGGGGCAGATTAAAGGAAAAACGGAAAAGGAGGGATGGAGTCCCAGAAATAACCACGGAGGGGTGGAGTTCCAGAAACGGCCACAGAGGGGCTGGGTTCCGGAAGCTGGAACACTAGGGGCAAACGAAAGGCAAAAT
The DNA here is from genome assembly GCA_007115665.2 of Sequoiadendron giganteum. NCBI lineage: Eukaryota > Viridiplantae > Streptophyta > Pinopsida > Cupressales > Cupressaceae > Sequoiadendron > Sequoiadendron giganteum. Next base: position 717,679,060 of record CM021100.1, read on the forward strand.
GACAAAGGAGGGACAGAGTTTTAGAAATGGTCATGGAGGGGTGGATTTCTGGAAAGGACCGCGGAGGGGCCGAGTTCCATGAGCCAGAACGCTGGGGGTGGAAGGAAGGAAAAATGAAAAAGGAGGGACGGAGTTCCAGAAACATCCATAGAGGGGTTGAGTTTCGGAAATAGCCACAGAGGGACTGGGTTCTGGGAGCCGAAACATCGGGGGCAGGTGGAAGGAAATACGATAAAGGAGGGAAAGAGTTTTGGAAATGGCCACAGAGGGGTGGAGTTCCAGAAATGGCCACGGAGGGGCGGGTTCCAGGAGCTAGAATGTCGAGGGAGGATGAAAGACAAAACGCCAAAGGAGAGATGGAGTTCCAAAAATAGCCACGGAGGGGTGGAGTTTTTGAAATGGCCACAGAGGGGCCAGGTTCTGGGAGCTGGAACGCCGAGGGCAAACGGAAGGAAAAAAATCAAAGGACGGATGAAGTTCCAGAAATGACCACGGAGGGGTGGAGTTCCAAAATGAAAATTCTGCAACTTCCTAAAACTTAACGAAACCCTGGCAGTTCAGTTAGGCACGAAAAAAAATCCCAAATCCATTGGAAACTTGTCCCCTAAGTCAAAAATGAAGGAAAAAGTGAATCGAGCGAGCAAGGATGAGGTTTGGAGGATGTCAGGGCAACAAGCGAAGGGAAACCCACAGGGGCACTTCCGCGAAAGAAAAAGACGTAGCAAAACTCAAGTAGGTGAAATTGGTCAGGGAATTTTGATCGTTTAATGACACATGACCAATTTATGCTCTAGGAAAAGGGCATGCAAAACAAGATGGGAGAAAAGCAGCCCATCGGGAATGAAAAGAGGGGGTCCCTGCCCAGGGCAGGGTTTGTGTGCATAACATGCACACACAACAAATGGCGACTCGCTGGGGAAATGCTCGAGAGAATTTTGATGACAATCTAGAATCACAAACCCATAATCTCTGGTTTTGATCTTCATACTAGGGAAAACAAGCCAGATGCTCAAGCAAAGGATTAAAACCACTAATTAATCCAACCTTCAGTATGCTAACAAACCAAGTGTGTGCAGTTGCGTTAATTCCCATCCTTCAGTTGCTACAAGAACCTAAGCTCCATCAAGTTAAGCTATGTAGTTTATTCTAACTCCAAAAGCATTTGGGACATTGCCTCACTACCAGTTAGGCATCCATAGCCCCGACAAGGTTGTCATCATGATTCTTCCGAACATTTCTCTACTGCCAGATAGGTGTCTATAGCCCTGGTAGAGTTGCTCGGATACCCCTCAAAAGCTGAATTTATTTTCTTTTGATTTTCAATATTTTAATTCTTTTTATTTCAACCTACAACCAATGAAGCTTGCACTCACAGCTGAGAATCATAGTCACGATGGAGAAATTTTTTATATTTTTCACTTAACTAGACTTCACAAATGACCTACAGCGACTGTTGGATTCTTAAAATGTGTGAAAGATATAAGATTTCAGAATACGTTAGGAATGAGATCAGCCAAGGACTTATCCTCTTTGAATCAAACATCTAGATCACTTGACACTAATAGAAGATCCTCACCATCCACTCTAAAAACTTGATTAGAGTTTGACAAGAAATAAATAGAACAACCCCAGATAATAAAGATGGTTATTGTGCACACATATGTGCCTAGCCAAATGTAGAGGGATCCCGAGCAAAGCAGTAGCAAAGTGACAAACAAACATAAGCAAAGCGAATGGAAAGAAAACACAAAAACTAACCAAAGCGACACAACAAAAGAAAACAACGAAGAAACTACTCTAAAGCAAGCAACCTACAACAAACCAACTAACCTAAGGAAAGCAGGAAAGAGGGGTATTTACAAGAAACCTACACCACTCAAAAAATGAGCTATGTACAAAGAGATATTTACAAAGTACTATGTTTAGGAAAGGAAAACTAACATCAATGCTCATTGGATTTCAGAGTGAATGCACAAGAAAAAGGGCAATCGTTATCGTTCTTAACCATGCAAATTTATCTTTATATTCTGAAAAAATAAACTCAACATTGCAACACTCAATTTCAATCACCCGATCAAGCAAAATCAACAATTGGGGAGGCTTGCTAAACCCATGGTTAATCCATAAACATGTTTGTCTCCCCTCATTCCCATAATCAAAATGATAAATGCAGCTATGAAGATCAACAAGAGCAATGAAGGATAGAACCTGGGTGTCGTCACATGGAGGTGGCAGCATTTGACAATCAAGAGTGAGCACTACATCGTCGATCGTTGTGTCGGCATTTTTGGAGGGTGGCACGGGATCATGTAGCATTTCAGGCATCAAGCCTACATAAGGTAGGGAGAACGGGGTAGGAAACATGTCTTCCATGTCATGTGTGGGATCAACAATCCATGTTAGGCGTTCTTCAAAAAGATAGACTTCATCTCGTTGATCTTCTGCAAACCTGTTGTTCACTTGATTGTTGTCCTCAAAAGGCAGCACATTGTCCCACTTCCTTTCCCGAGTGTTGTCCTTATTTATGTGGTGTTCAATGTTGTGGGACAATGACATGCATGAATCTGTCCTATTGCAACCATTTGAATATGAAGGAGGATCAGCAATGATCATGGCGGAAGGACTCCAAGTTGCATTTTTTAGTCGACCGGGTGATTCATCTTTGTTGGCAGCTATCTCAACACCTCCGCCCTAGTCTTCTTCTCTTTGTTGTTCATGCATCTCATCATGACGTTCACTCATTTCCCCTTGTTCACTATCGCTATAGATGGAGAAGGAACCCATTTCCCAATCTGAAAACTCTAGTGCATCACCGTTCAAAGGCTCAAGGAGTATGCCTTCATTGCTACCATCTTCTGGAATGTGTGCTTCCTTGGCATGAACATACCTTTGCAATACAACTCCTAACGAAAAGAAGTCATCAACTGATGGCACCTCATCAAGGGGACCAAAATTTACTATCTGATTTTCCTCCAAGAACTCACCATAAAGCCCATCGTCCATGGTGCACAAATTCTCCTCGAGATGAAGAAATTCTTGATAATTGGTGGACAGAATTCCTATTTGATCTACTTTATCACTCGAAAGCTTGATATTGTATTGTTGTCCTTCTTCTATTGTTGTCCCAACATCCTCTTAAGGACTACCTTCAGCTAGGTTTTCACTTGGCTCATGCTCTTGATCCTCGCATTCCATCCTTAAAGCAACTTTAGGAAGTGGTGTGCTCGAATGCCTCGCTTGTTCTTTGAATGGCTTGATGGCCTCTTGGCGCAGTCCACATGTGAACTCTAAGTGCGATGAATCATGAAGTCTACACCAATTCAGCAGTAGTAGTGCCTCCAAATCCACTTGGTATTTCAGCTCGGACCAATCCTTTGTGAACCTCGGAATGAGTTGGTCATATCTATCCATGATTGGGTCCTCATCATCATTTGAAAAAGAAGCTTGATAGTAGACAGTCATGGCGAGTACTTGTTCCCACTCCAAATCTGCATGTTCAGATCCTCGATTGCTGTCATTTATGAAGGAGAGGTCTTCTAATCTAATCTCGCTTATTTCTTCGTCATCATTCTCTATTGTCCCAAGGCTGTCAGCCTTTTCCTCTTTCTGATTCTCAACATCTGCGTCGATTGTCCTAGCATATGTTGTTGCAAATTTAGTTGATTCATCATCAACTATCAATAGCTTCTCTTCAAGATTGGAGGACTACCTTTTGTTGATGGAGAAAGGGCCTTCTAACTCCTTTCTAGCTGAGTTTTTATTGAGACCACCTGTTGTCTCGAGGGGATCAGCTCCTTCTCTTTGACTTTCAACTTTCATTTTTTTTGTCCAAGAACTAGCTCCTGTCCAATTTCTTAGTTCATCTTTACTTTTCTGTCCTCCAAATATTGACAGCTCATTTTCCTCATGGAATGATTCATCCTTATCGAAAGTCAGCTACTCCAACATGCTCAAACAACACAGGGTTTGAGTGATAATGTTCATGCATGATGAGCAAGTGAATTCAGAGTGTGGTGCATTGTGAAATCTGCACCAAGTAGACACCAACACCTCCTCCAATCTTGGTCTATCTTTGTTGTTCAAATGTTCTTGGATCAGCTCTTAAAATGCCTTGGCTTCCATGGTTGTTAATTCTTCCTCTGGGTCTGCAAGGGCTAAAGGCTGATAGATTTCCCGAAAGGGAATTTCTCCCTACAAGACTCTTTCAACTCTATCCAAGAATGTTAGACACTCCAGTTCATTGTGTCTGTGATTGCAATGAATCTTGCACTTGTCAGCTGATGTGAATTGTTGCAATAGTTTCCTCAATCTTCTATTTAAATCTACATGTAGTTGAGTGATGTCAATTTGTACATGCTAATCCATTTTGACTTAGCTACTTTTTCCTTCAGAATTTTTTGATTTTATGTTTCAGCATTAAAAGAGATCTCTCTATCTCAGATTTCTTCTTTGAAAGTGATCATTTCAACTTGGACCAACTTTCAGCTTTGTAGCCTCAACATGTCATGCCCTCCTTCTAGTGCCAGTTCTGTTGATGAGTTTTTTATGCAATTCTCAGCATAGGTAATGCATGGGTGCATCACCTATCTTCAAACACAATCTTCCACAATCAAATTGTAGAACACTATCCCAAAGTTTCTAATTTCAGGTCTTGACAGTGCTTGGAATATCTCAGTTGATTTATGTGATTTGTTGGAATCACAAGGTGGTCTTACGGATGAGTTACAAAGTGTGGGAAGTTGGTTCTACAAATGAAGTTTTTAAGATGGAAGATTTACTATGCATTTGTTGCAGGTTCAAACAACAGTCTTGAACTCTATTTTACCATTGGATTTAGCTTTACAATGTGCAATGAACCTTGCCTGAGGTTACTTATTAAAAAAAAAGAAAAAGAATAGGGAAGAGATTAAGTTCTTGGACGTGAAACTATGAATGAACAGTGATCATGGAGGCTGCTACAGTAGAAAAACTCCCCAAACTAGGTTTTTCTTGGCCAAGAGGATCCTACAGTTACACAAAACCAATGCAATCTTCTATGGACTACAGATTTTCAAATTGCATTTACCCATCATGAACATGCAATTGAACCAAGTTGCAATAATGAAGTAAGGAAGCCCAAGCTAGCTTTGCACAACAGCTTGTCATCAACAAGTGCCAAAAGTATGGGTTGGAAATTCATAAAATAAAGTAATAGAAAATACCATCATCACTTCCATTCAAGAAACTAACTACTAAACTAATAGGGAAGTAGAACCATGCACACATAATGAGAAAATTCAAAAGGAAACACCCATAAATCATGCAATGTTTATTTCTATTGCTACAGAATGCTTTTACACCAGCTCTCCAACTATTTACAAATGAGGGGGAGACCCCTATTTATAGTTTTCCAAATCTCGAATGAATGGCTAGGATTGAATTACATTGTGTGGCCCAGATTTGATTGCACTAGGGCATCACCTACCCCATAATATTCAGCAATTTAAAATACATATTTTGTCTTTGTCTCTATTTTGTCTTTTAGTGCCCAGGTGTTGTAGCAGTTTGTCTTCTAGCTGATTTCCCTTTTACTGTAGCTAAAACTGGCTGAAATCTACCCTTTGCTTGATGGACTTGCAACATTCTTCATTGGATCAAACAGGCTCGTCAATGACTGGCATCAATGGATTGGTTGCCCCTGATTCAGGCGTACAACCCCTTAAACATCACCATCATCTGGTGAAAAGTAGGATACCTCCCTTATGCATCTTCAAGGCCACCCCCTTGCATTTTTTCATTGATTTCCTTAGCATAGGTTTTTTTTTTATACTAGCTTGGTTGATGGGTGCTACGAAAAAATATAGATATAAAATGAATGGTGACAGGAGCTATGTGCTTTTCTATGTTCAAATTTCTCAATGGGTCCCCTGATGGACCCGCGGTAGACTTCTTGAAGCCTAAATACATGAAGTGTTGTAAGTGCCTTCATACATAAATAAAAGAAAATGTTAGTCAAATCCTACAAAATCCTTGTTAGATCCATCCATGCATCATCAAAAGATCATAATATTCATTTTTGGAGCTCATTTGGACCATAAACATTAATTTGTGCTCCAGGGTGTGGGTGCCACAGGGCAGAAAGATGACGAATGGTAGGCATTGGTGGATGGCAGAAGGAAGACAGATGACGGACGGGAGGCAAAACAACCACAGAGGGATGGCGACCCAGAAGGAAAGTTCCTTACGGCCTTAGAGGGACCGGGTTCTAGGAGCCAGAACATTGGGGGCGGATGAAAGGAAAAACGACAAAGGAGGGATGGAGTTCTGGAAATGACCGTAGAGGGATGGAGTTCCAGAAACGGCCATGGAGTGTTCGGGTTTCGGGAGTTGGAACGCCGGGGGCAGATGGAAGGTAAAATGAAAAAGGAGGGATGAAAATTTGGAAATGACCACAGAGGGGTGGAGTTCCGGAAATGGCCACACAAGGGCTGGGTTCTGGGAGCCGGAATGCCAAGGGTGGACAGAAGGCAAAATGGCAAAGGAGGGATGGAGTTTCAAAAACGGCCACGGAGGGGTGGAGTTCCAGAAATAGCCAGGCAAGGGCCAAGTTTCGGGAGCCAAAATGTCGGGGGCAGACGGAAGGCAAAACAACAAAGGAGGGATGAAGTTCCAAAAATGGCCATGGAGGGGCCGAGTTCTGAGAGCCAGAACGTCATGGGAAGACAGAAGGCCAAACGAAAAAGGAGGGACAAATTTTAGGAAACAGCCACGAAGGGGTGGAGTTTCAGAAATGTCCATGGAGGGGCCAGGTTCCAGGAGTGGATAGAAGGAAAAATGGCAAAGGTGGGACAAAGTTTCTGGAAACGGCCATTGAGGGGTGGAGTTCCAGAAATGACCACAAAGGGGTGGAGTTCCGGAATGAAAATTCTGCAACTTTTTGAAACTTAACAAAACCTTGGTAGTTCACTTACGCACCACAAAAACATCCCAAATCCATGGGAAACTTGTCCCCTAAGTCAAAAAATAAAAGAAAAAGTGAATCGAGCAAGCAGGGATGAGGCCTAGAGGATGTCAGGGCAATGAGCAAAGGGGAACCTGCAGGGGCACTTTTGCGAAAGCAAAAGACTTAGCGAAACTTAGGTAGGTGAAATTGGTCAGGGGAATTTGATCGTTTCATGGCACATGACCAATTTAGGCTCCAGGAAAGGGGTACGCAAAATGATACAGGAGCAAAGTAGCCCATCAGGAGTGAAAAGAGGGCATCCCTTCCCATGGCGGGGCGTGTGTGCAAAACATGCACAAGAAATGGTGACTCACTGGGGAAATGCTCCAGAACATTTTGATGACAAACTGGAATCAAGAACCCATAATCTTTGGTTTTGATCTCCACGCTAGGGAAAACAAGCTAGATGCTCAACCAAAGGATAAAAACCACTAGTTAATCCAACCTTCAGTATGCTAAAAACCCAAGTGTGTGCAGTTGCGTTAATTTCCATCCTTCAGTTGCTGCAAGAACCTAAGCTCCATCAAGTTAAGCTACATAGTTTATTCTAACTCCAAAAGCATCCGGGACATTGCCTCGCTGCCGGTCAGGCGTCCATAGTCTCGACAAGGTTGTCATTGTGATTCTCTTGAATATTGCTCTATTGTCGGTCAGGCATTCATAGCCCCGGTAGAGTTGCTTGGATACCCTTGAAAAGCTAAGTTTCTTTTCTTTTGATTTTCAATATTTTTATTATTTTTATTTCAACCCAAAAGCAATGAAGCTCGCACTCAAGGCTGAGAATCATAGTGGTGCTAGAGAAGAATTTTAGATTTTTCACTTAACTAGACTTCACAAAGGACCTACAGCGAGCATTGGATTCTTAAAATGTGTGAGAGATATAAGATTTTAGAATATCTCAGGAATGAGATCAACCAAGGACATATCCTCTTTGAATCAAACACCCAGATCACTTGACACTAACAAAATATCCTCACCATCCACTCTTTAATATTGATTAGAGTTTGACAAAGAAATACATAGAACAACCCTAGACAATAAAGATGGTTGTGCACATAGATGTGCCCAGCCAAAAGCAAAGGGATCCCGAACAAAGCAGTAGCAAAGCAGCAATGAAACAAAAGCAAAGCAAAGGGAAAGCGAACACCAAAACTAACCAAAGTGGGACAACGAAAGAAAACAATGAAGAAACTACTCTAAATAAAGCAACCTACAACAAACCAGCTAACCTAAGGAAAGCAGGAAAGTGGGTTATTTACAGGAAACCTACACTACTCAAAAAATGAGCTATGTACAAAGATATATTTACAAAGCACTATGTTTAGGAAAGGCGAACTAACATCAACACTCATTGGATTTTGCAGTGCATGTACAAGAAAATGGGCAATCGATATCCTTCTTAACCATGCAAATTTATCTTTATATTCCGAAAAAAGAAACTCAATGTTGCAGCACTCAAGTTCAGTCACCCGATCAAGGAAAATCAACAATTGAGGAGGCTCGCTAAACCCATGGTTAATCCATAAAAATGTTTGTCTCCCCTCATTCACATAATCAAAATTATAAATGTAGCTATGAAGATCACAAAGAGCAAGGAAGGATAGAACCTGGGTGTCGTCACATGGAGGTGGTAGCACTTGACAATCGAAAGCGAGCACTGCATCATTGATCATTGCGTCGGTAGCTTCAGAGGGTGGCACAGGATCGTGCAACATTTCAGGCATCAAGCCTACATAAGGTAGGGAGAATGGGCTAGCAAACACCTCTTCCACTTCGTGTGTGGGATCGACAATCCTTGTCAGCTGTTCTTTGAGAAGATAGACTTCATCTCGTTGATCTTTTGCAAACCTGGTGTTCGCTTGATTATTGGCCTCAAAAGGCAACGCGTTGTCACACTTCCTTTCCCAAGTGTTGTTGTAACAGTAGATTAAAAGATGATCTTTGAAATGATGAGATGGATAATCTGCAACTAGAATAAATGATGTTAATCCTAATCTAGACAATAATCTAAAATCAAACAACAAAGAATGAGGAAATAAACATAATAAACTAAAAAAATTAATGGAAAGCTCTCACCGAATATGCGTTCACTCCTTCGTATTATCTTGATTGTTCTTCTCCATTTTTCCTTTTCAGTATTCTTGCCCTCAGATTTCTGTGTTTGAATGCAAGCATAACTTCGTCGAGTGTCTAAGCAAAATATCGAAAATAAGTTTCTTCTCAAAAGTGTATGATTTCAGGAGGAGGAATAATGATAATGAAAGGCCATTTTATAGATTTTGGGTTTTCGAACGATCAGCTCAGATTGAAAGAGATATCGACGGATGAGATTGATGAATGCCATGCAATGTGAGTTTTGTCTCAAATAGAACGTGAGTTAGAACATGAATTCAAAATCTTAATCTTCAAAAATAGAAGAAATAGACTTTGTATGTAAAAGACAAAGTTAGAACTTGAAGAATAATGCATTCGAATGCAAACAAAAGTTAGAACTAGTTAATCGACTAGTTGTGATGGAGAGTCTTCTCGCAAAGATAAACAAGTGTTGAATCTGGAGATAACTGGAGAACTAAAAATAGATCTCGAGTCAGAAGGTGAGTGAATGACTTAGATAACTGAATGATAGAAGAATGTGACATAAATATTTAAATATGAATTAAATGTTAATTTAATTCAACATTCAAAAATAAGAGACTTTAATTAAATAAATAAAGATAATTTACTTAATTTGATTATTTGAAAAGGATAATATAAATAATGAATATTTAATTATAGATAAAGGGGGAAGAATGAATAATTAAATAAAGATATTTAATTATAGATAAAGGGGGAAGAATGAATAATTAAATAAAGATATTTAATTATAGTTGGAAAAGTATGATAAAGGGGTAATTAAATAATAAATTATTTAATTGATAGATAAAGGGGGGAGAATTAATTAGTTCACAACATAATTAAATAAATTTGATTTATTTAATTAATCAAGTTGAATAAAGGATATTTATAAATTAATGAATTAATTAAAAAGGGGCATTTAATTAATAGAGGAAATATGTGTTAGAAAGGTTAATTAAATAACTAACATTATTTAATCAAGATGATGGACTATAGAAAATTATGTCAAATGTGTACTCGCAGGCCTAGACCAATTTTCGGTATCTATAGTTGTCCTTATTTATGTAGTGTTCAATGTCGTGGGACAATGACATGCATGAATTTGTCCTATTGCAACCATCTGAATATGAAGGAGGATCAATAAAAATCATGGCAGAAGGACTCCAAGTTGCAACTTGTAGTCGATCGGGTGTTTCATCTCTGTTGGCAGCTATCTCAGCACCTCTTCCCTTGTCTTCTTCTCTTTTTTGTTCATGCATCTCATCATGACATTCACTCATTTCCCCTTGTTCACTATCGCTATAGATGGAGAAGGAACCCCTTTCCCAATCTGGCAAATCTAGTGGATCACCGTTCAGAGGCTCAAGGAGTATACCTTCATCGCTACTATCTTCTGGGATGTGCGCTTCCTCGACATGAACATACCTCTGTAGTACATCTAATGGAAAGAAGTCATCAATTGATGGCACCTCATCAAGGTGACCAAAATTTACTATGTGATTTTCCTCCAAGAACTCGCCATAAATCCCATCGCCCATGGTGCAAGAATGCTCCTCAAGATGAAGAAATTCTTGATAACTGGTGGACATCGTTCCTGTTTGATCTACTTCATCGCTCGAAAGCTTGAGATTGTATTGTTGTTCTTCTTCTATTTCTCTCCCAACATCCTCTTGAGGACTACCTTTAGCTAGGTTTTCACTTGGCTCAGGCCCTTGATCCTCACGTTCCGTCCTTGAAGCAACTGCAAGAAGTGGTGTGCTCAGTTGCCTCGCTTGTTCTTTGACTTGCTTGATGGCCTCTTAGCATAGTCCGCATGTGAAATTCGAGTGTGATGAATCATAAAGTTTGCACCAATTCAGAAATAGTAGCACCTCCAAATCCACTTGGTATTTTAGCTCGGACCAATCCTTTTCCAACCTGGAGATGAGCTGGTCATATCTATCCATGATCGGGTCCTCATCATCATTTGAAAAGGAAGCTTGATAGTAGATAGTCACAACAAGTGGTTGTTCCCACTCCTCTAAATCTGCATTTTCAGATCCTTTATTGTTGTCTCTTATGAAGGAGAGGTCTTCTAATATAATCTCTCTTATTTCTTCATCATCATTCTCTGTTGTCCCAAGGCTGTCAACCTTTTCCTCTTTCTAATTCTCAGTATCTGTGTTGGTTGTCCTAGCATGTGTTGTTGAAAACTTCATTGATTCATTGTCAACTATCAATAGCTTCTCTTCTAGATTGGAGGACTGCCTTTTGTTGATGGAGAAAGGGCCTTCTAACTCCTTTCTAGCTGAGTTTTTATCGAGACCGCCTGCTGTCTCGAGGGGATCAGCTCCTTCTCTTTGACTTTCAACTTCTGTGTTTGCTATCCAAGCACTAGCTCCTATCCAATTTCTTAATTCATCTTTACTTTGCTGTCCTCAAAATGTTGACAGCTCCTTTTCCTTATGGAATGACTCATCCTTATTGAAATTTGGCTGCTCCAACACATTCAAACAACACCAGGTTGGAGTGATAATGTTCATGCATGATGAGCAAGAGAATTCAAAGTGAGGTCCATTGTGAAATCTACACCAAGTAGACATCAACAACTCCTCCAATATTGGTTCATATTTGTTGTTCAAATGTTCTTGGATCAGATCTTCAAATGCCTTGGCTACCATGGTTGTCAATTCTTCCTCTGGGTCTGCAAGGGCTAAAGGCTGATAGATTGCCCAAAAGGGAATTTCTCCCTGCAAGACTCTTTCAACTCTATCCAAGAATGTTAGACACTCCAATTCATTGTGTCTGCGAGTCCAATGAATCATGCACTTGTCTGCTGATGTGAATTGCTGCAACGGTTTCCTCATTCTTCTATTTAAATCTGCATGTAGCTGAGTGATGTCAATTTGTACATGCTGTTGCATTTCGACTTAGCTTCTTTTGCCTTCAGAATTTTCTGATTTTATGTTTCAGCATTTAAAGAGATCTCTCAATCTCATATTTCTTCTTTGAAAGTTCTCTTTTCAACTTCGACCAACTTTCAACTTTGTAGCCTCAACATGCCATGCCCTCCTTCTAGCGCCAGTTCTGTTGATGTGTTTTTTATGCACTTCTCAACACAGGTAATGTATAGGTGTGTCACCTCTCTTGAAAGACAATCTTCCACAATCAAATTGTAGAATACTATCCCAAGGTCTCTAATGTCAGGTCTTGACAATTCTTGGAATATCTCAATTGATTTATGTGATTTTTTGGAATCACAAGGCAGTCTTACAGATGAGTTACAAAGTGTGGGAAGTTGGGTCTACAAATGGAGTTCTTAGGATGTGAGATTTGTTGTGTTTTTGCTGCACGTTCAAACTGCAGTCTAGAACTCTATTTCAACATTAGATTTAACTTTATAATGTGCAATGAACGTTAGCATAGGTTACTTATGAAAAAAAGAAGAAAAAGGAGAAAAGAAGAGAGAAAGTTCCTAGACCTGAAACTACGAATGAACAGTGATCATGGAGGCTGCTACAGTAGACAAACTCCCCAAACTGGGTTTTTCTTAGCCAAGAGGATCCTACAGTTACACAAAACTAGTGCAATCTTCTAAGGACTGCAGATTTTCAATTTGCATACACACATCATGAACATGCAAGTGAACTAGGTTGCAACAATGAAGTAAGCAAGCCCAGGCTAACTTTGCATAGCAGCTTGTCATCAACAAGTGCCAAAAGTATGGGCTGGAAATTCATCAAATACAGTAACAGCAAATACCATCATCACTTCCATTCAAGAAACTAACTACTAAACTAATAGGGAAGTATAACCATGCACACATAATGAGAAAACTCAAAAGGAAACACCCATAAATCATGCAATGTTGCTTTCTATTGCTGCAGAATGCTTTTACACCAACTCTCCAACCATTTACAAATGAGGGGAAGACCCCTATTTATAGTTTTCCAAAGCCCGAATGAATGGACAGGATTGAATTACATTGTGTGGCCCAAATTTGATTGCACTAGGACTTCACCTACCCACAATATTCAATAATTTAAAATACATCTTTTGTCTTTTTCTCTATTTTGTCTTTTAGTGCCCAGGTGTTGTATTAGTTCATCTTCTAGTTGGTTTCTCTTTTACTATAGCTAAAACTACCTTAAAGTTGTTGTTTGCTTGATGGAATTACAACATTCTTCATTGGATCAAACAGGCTCGTCGATGACTGGCATCAACAGATTGGTTGCCCCTGATTCGGGCGGACAACCCCTTAAAGATCACCATCATCTAGTGAAAAGTAGGACAACTCCCTTATACATCTTCAAGGCCACCCCCTTGCATTTTTTCATTCACTTCCTTGGCACATGCCTTCTTCTAATACCAGCTCTATTGATGGGTGCTATGAAAAAATATGGATATAAATTGAATGGTGATAGGAGCTATGTGTTGTTCTTTGTTCATCTTTCTCAATGGGTCTCCCTAACAGACCCACAGTAGGCTTCTTGAAACTTTCATACATGAAGTGTCGTAAGTTCCTTCATACATAAATCAACACAAATGTTAGTCAAATCCTGCAAAATCCTGTTAGATCCATACATGCATCATCAAAAGATCATAATATTCATATTTGGAGCTCATTGGGACCATAAACATTAAAGTGTGCTCTAGGGTGTGGGTGCCACAAGGTGAAAAGACAATGAATGGCAAGCAACAGGCAATTATGGACAATAGAGGGAAGGCGGACGACGAACGGGAGGAAAAACAACCATGGAGGGATGGCGACTCAAAAGGAAAGTTCCATATGGCCATGGAGGGGATGGGTTCCGAGAGTTGGAACATCGAGGGCGGGAAAAAGGAAAAATGACAAAGGAAGGACTGAGTTCCGGAAATGGCCACAGAGGGCTAGAGTTCCAGAAACGGCCACGGAGGGACTGGGTTCTGGGAGCCGGAATGTCGGGGGAGGATGAAAGGCCAAATGACAAAGGAGGGACGGAGTTTCAAAAATAGCCACTGAGGGGTGGAGTTCTGGAAACAACCACGGAGGGGCTAGGTTCCGAGAATCAGAACACTGGGGGCAGATGGAAGGAAAAACGGCAAAGGAGGGACAGAGTTATAGAAATGACCATGAAGGGGTGGAGTTCCGAAAATGGCCATGGAGGGGCTGTGTTCTGGGAGTCGGAACGTCGAGGGTGGCTGGAAGGAAAAACGTCAAAGAAGGGACGAAGTTCCAGAAACAGCCATGGAGGGGTGGAGTTCTGGAAACGTCCACAGAGGGGCTAGGTTCTGGGAGCCGAAATTTCAGGAGCGGATGAAAGGCAGAATGGAAAAGGAGGGACGGAGTTCCAGAAACTACCATGGAGGGGTGGCATTCCATAAATAGCCACAAAAGGGTCGGGTTCCAGGAGCCAGAATGTCGAGGGCGGATGGAAGGCAAAACGACAAAGGAGCGACGGAGTTCCAGAAACGGCCACGGAGGGATGGAGTTCCATAAATGGCCATGAAGGGGTCAAGTTTCGAGAGCCGAAACTCTGGCAGATGGAAGGAAAAATGACAAAGGAGGGATGGAGTTCCAGAAACAGCCACAGAGGGGTTGGGTTTTGGGAGTCGGAACACCAAGGGTGGATGGAAGGAAAAACAAAAAAGGAGGGATGGAGTTCCAAAAACGACCATGAAGGGGTTGAGTTATGGGAGCTGGAACATCAGGGGCGGATGGAAGACAATACAGCAAAGGAGGGATGAAGTTCTGGAAATAGCCACGGAGGGGTGGAGTTTCGAAAACGGCCATAGAGGGGCCAGGTTTCGGGAACTGGAACGCCGGGGGCGAACGGAAGTCAAAAAGGAAAAGGAGGGACAGAGCTACGAAAATGGCCACGGAGGGGTGGAGTTCCAGAAATGGCCATGGAGGGCTTGGGTTTTGGGTGCCAAAACGCCGGGGGCAGACGGAAGGCAAATTGACAAAGGAGGGATGGAGTGCTAGAAACGACCATGGAGGGGCGGAGTTCCAGAAACGGCCACAGAGGGGCCAGATTCTGGGAGATAAAATGTCAAGGGCGGATGGAAGGAAAAATGGCAAAGGAGGGGTGGAGTTTCGGAAATGGCCACGGAGGAGTGGAGTTTTGAAAATGGCCACGAAGGGGTCGGGTTCCAAGAGTCGAAATGTCGGGAGCGGACGGAAGGCAAAACAGAAAAGGAGGGACGAAGTTCCAGAAACAGTCACGAAGGGGTGGAGTTATGAAAATGGCCATGGAGGGGCCTGATTCCAAGAGCTGGAACACCGAGGGTGGATGAAAGGAAAAATGACAAAGGAGGGACGAAGTTCTGGAAATGGCCACGAAGGGGTGGAGTTCCAGAATGAAAATTTTGCAACTTCCTGAAACTTAACGAAACCTTGGCGGTTCACTTAGGCACAACAAAAACATCCCAAATTCATGGGAAACATGTCCCTTAAGTCAAAAATCAAGGAAAAAGTGAATCGAGCGAGCATGGATGAGGCCTGGAGGATGTCGGGGCAACGAGCGAAGGGAAACCCACAGGGGCACTTCCGTGAAAGAAAAAGACTTAGCAAAACTTAGGTAGGTGAAATTGGTCAAGGGAATTTGATCATTTGACAGCACATGACCAATTTAAGCTCTAGGAAAGGGGCATGCAAAATGAGACAAGAGAAAAGCAGCCCATCGGGAGTGAAAAGAGGGGGTCCTTGCCCACGGCAGGGCGTATGTGCAAAACATGCACAACAAGGTTCTTCCTAACTCGAAGAAATCGCTGACCCTCCATAAGGAGCCTAGCAACTTCGAACAATAAAGCAGGAGGGAACTCTCAATGCATGCCTGATGCTTATATGCATTCTTATACTAGAACAACATATTTCTTGCATGTAGGATGTGGCAGAGACATATAAAAATTCTAGGCTTTTAATCCATCTATTTCAATGGTTCATTAGCTTGTCCAAGCATTCAAAAAAAAATGGTAGTTAAGAAAAAGGTTAACTACCGTCTCTGGAAGCCCACATTCAGCATCATGTCTCGAAAGTTTCTCATAATAAGTAAATATTGCATAGTTCTTGCAAGTTGTACAAAGTTTAATAAATCAAGCATCTTTTCTGAAAAGAGTTACATTTCCAAGTTCGCTATTTGATTCATAGAAATTAATTCACAGGAAATAAACTATACATCCAATTTTATATTTCTCAAGGAATTCACTAGAGTCAACCGCTACACTCCAACAGATAAAAGAAGTTAAATGCACATGTGCTCTTTTCTACTTGGTTTCAAAGTATGTAATATTTTGTTTCCAATTAAATGACTTAATCTAAAATAATGGATTTGTTTAAATTGGAAGAAATATTTTCAAGTAGAAGTGTATACATGTCAAAGAGTAAAATTGGCCCAATTCATAAAATGTCAATGTATATATATAATTTAATACTTTTACATACTTATATATATATACAAAAATAAAGACAATTTAATACACAAATAGATCACATTAAAAAAATTATTTCAGTCATTTTAATCAAATTTCACATATCTATTATTTTCGTAACTTAAATTTACTCTCATTCGTGTTGTATTTGTTATTCATTTTTTTTATATATAAATACACACACACACACACACACACACATATATATATATATGCATTTACATAGAAAATTTGTTTTTCCGTTGAAGTAATTTTAATTTTCAGTTAAAACTTCAAACATACAATTTGTTTCATCGAAATGGAATGATATTTTTATTTGACTATGTATATATATATTTATATATTCTTTTCTAAAAATTGCACTTGTAATAAAAAAAATAGTATACATCCACAATCATATGTTTCTCAGCATGCTTTTAAAACTCCACATATATACACACACACACACATACATATATATACACATATTTCCATGCATTGAAATCAAAGATATAAACACAAAAAAAATCAGCCGCTAATCAAGGTTTCTAAGTGTAGTGAGGTGGGGATTGGCATGGCAGAGGACCGACGACCTCCCTATGGGAGGCAATGCCCCATCCCACAGGCCATGGCCTATGGGATGGGTCGTTGTCTCCACAACACCCTCCCATGGGTGCCAATGCATCCCCCACCAACATGGCATAAATTTCCATTCAAAACAAATAAAGGCCCATTCAAAAACACAATTTTGGAAATAACTCCACTACCAGAAAAAATACTAGATAATATTATATTTGTTTAAATATACAATGTAGTATATTTATATATATAATTATTATTCAGGTACTGAAACTATAAATTAATCCAAAGGATAAGAGAACTTTCAATCTTATACGTGCATGATTTTTCTTTCCTCGAATAGAGAATACAACATTCAAGCACCAACACAAGATTTCAAGCAATTGGGGATTTGACAAAGGTAATTCTCTTTTCCATAATACAACATTTTTTTCACACCTTGGAAATAAAAATACAATGGAAATGAATTTAAAAATCTGGAAATCACTTCTTGTAGATTCCTTCTCCTTATTTTTCTTTCCCCTCTTGTTTTTCTTCCCTTTTCACCGCTCTAGATTCACCGTGCTTCAGAAAACCCTCTTTCCGACAACCATTTTCAGTTATATATTTTGCAAAGCAATCATGAAAGAATAATTGTGAAAGCTATGGTATGCTTCTGTTAATGATTTTTCCTTTCTTAAAGATTTTCCCCTATTCTCAATACCTAATATTGAAAATAAAATAATAAATTTTATTTCATGCACAATATTTGTCCCCATAAATATTAATAAAGAATTTCTATTTTAATTGCAAACGAAGCATTTATCCTCAAAAAATAGTAAATAAACCATTTTAATTTATAATTTAAATATTTATTCAAATAAATAATAACGAAATATCACTTACTTGCACATAAAATAATTTTCCTAAATAACAAGGTATTTTCATTTAATTGCAACTAACTTAATTATTCTAAATAACAAACATTATCAATTAATTGAAAAAATGAATTCTCTAATTAAAATATAATTAATTCCTTTTGTTTCATTATAAATTAATTTAACCAAACATTATAAAATTATGAACAATAAAACAGTCAGCAAATTAAATACTAAATGCATTTAAATGATTCTAGGTGCTCGTGTGTGATCGAGAGAACCGTTCCTCCTTTACCCTGCCAGGAAGCTAACCTCATCTACCTTAACCACACCCTTGGTCTTTGACAGTCTTGCAACTCAAGTACACTCAGGCACCCATTAATATATTAGTATCCAGGAAAAAAAAAATTCAAAGCAATATATTGCATTAATCCAAAAATCATTATTCTATTTTGCATCGCTTTCAAATAAAACTCAATTTAACACATTTTAACTTTTCAAAATTAAAGAACACATTTTCTTATTTCATCTCACAAAACATCATAGTATTTATTATTTAATCTACCACTCACATTCAGTCATATATCAAATCCAAATAAAGAAAAAACAACTGCATCATAGTTTGAGACATGACACTTCCAACCCCAAATGAGAGCAAGAAAGAGGTATTCATGCATGCAAGGGTGACACAAGGTTGTTACATCCGAGACCTAACCTCTAGGACACATGTCAAAAGGGTCAGGATTCTAGATTCTTTCTTTCAAACTCAAAAAACATCCAGGATGCTAGCGTGCCACGGAAGCGTTCAAAGCCTAGATTTCTAGGAAACGTGTTGTCAGGATTTTGTCGCTCTACCACAAGTCCCCCTGGAGTCAAAATCACAAAATTATGACTCATGGAATTTTTTCATTAATGTTCTAAGGTGTCATAAATGTTAGGCAAGATGCAAAAATGTGGAATTGCCCCTAGGTGCAATTCTGTAGCATTACACCTTCCATCTCTTTCTTCTTATTTTCCGGACCACATTCCCTTGCACATCTTCCATGGTTAGTAGACATTGATTTATTCTCTAAGGCTAGAAACATGCATTCATCTTTATCACCCTCAATATCAGATTCATCATCAAAAATTCATCATCTTTATCAATATTCTAACATAATACAATTTCTTGAACTTTTTGTCTTCATTGTCTTTTCTCTTCTTGTGTATGGCTCTATTTTGAAATCTTGAAGCATAGTGACCAATATTTCCACAAACTAAAACATTTAAAAGGTAACATGCCTTTGTAGTTACTGGTACCTTTCTTCAGCTTCCTTGTAAAATTTGCTTCCAACTCCTCTGAACCTTCACTATCTGGATCATCTTCTAACTTTGTTGCTTTGAGGGTTGTTTCTGTTTTCATCTTTTCTTTTCCAAACTTCCTCATTTAAAATGTGGTCAAGGTGCCAAATAGTTGTTCTTCAATGAATTTATTTGGATCATACACTTCCACAATGGTTGAGACCTTGTCATTTACTACAATGTCAACCCTCTAAAAGTAGCTTGCAATTTCCTCTCCTTCATCCATTTTCAAGTTCTCATATTTGCGCTTAGTTGTTAACTTATTTGATAATTTGACTCTATCATTTCCTTCATAGATATATTTCAACATTTCCCAAACTTCATAAGCAGTGCCTAATGAAATAACTTTTGTTAGCTCAATCTTAGATAAAGCACTAGATTTAATACCTTGCCTTCTCATTTTCTTCATAGGCATAAATCTCATCTACAGAGTGGTGGAGCTTTTAAATTTTGTCCCCTTGTAGGTATGTTTTGTCCTCAGCTCTAAGTGGTTGGGTCATGGGTTTTCTTTTCAAGCGTTGACTTGTTATTGACGGTGGTCGGTCACTTAAGTGGTCTTTTATCCCTTTTTGGTCATCACTTTACCAACCCCATTTACCCGTCCTTTTGGTCTTTTAGCGTCATGACTACTTTATATTTTTATAGTGTCGGACTATTGAATTATTTTAGAGTAAACCTCTACATAATATTTTCGACCTTGAGGGTCATTTCCCCATCCACCTAGTCAGTCCCTTTATTTATGAATAACCTTTTTACATGTGCAGATTGTGCGGTCGTCGGATGAAATGATTTTAATCTTGACTATTGCTCGCAGACCTCACAAGGTTTCTACTAACGTCACAAATATGGTGCGAGGCATGTGAGATGCTGCCATTTGTCACATTTGATGGTGGGGACCAGTCTTGCTTGCTGATCGATGATGGAGGCTGATGTCGATAGTTGTTTCTATACCGACGTATCGTGGTCCTTCCTTGCTGACCTTGCGCAATTAAAATTGTAGTTTCAATAATGTTGCGAGGTGTGCAATATGGTGATGCGTGGACTCCAATGTTGTGCACTAATAACAAAGGTGGGGCCCATTCTGTGCTAATGTGGTGCCCAGTAGGTAAATATCTTATCCTTTTGGTGACTGGAGTGTGGACGTGGCATTTTCAAACTATTTTGACTAAATTTGAGTCGTTCTCCTGGCTAACATTGCGTTTGATCAACAGCTCATATTTAAAAATAAACTGGTATTGTACTATAGCTGTTTTATCTCGTGTGAGTGAATAGTAATGGTCGAGTTCAACTATGCCTGCATAATTAAATGCTAAAATTTGTGAATTACTATTTTTGTGATGTATCTCTACATTGAGGAAGAATTGATTCGTATCGAGTGAAGCAAGTTGTGGTTACAATTTCTCAATTTCGCTGCCCTGGATGTTCTGCGAGTAAAACTGTAAGTAGAACATACACCATTTCTTGTAAATTCAGAAGATTTTATGGTTGCTTGCTGGGCAATTCGTGATTGTTTCCTGTTTTGTTCTTGAAGAATTGTTTGAATAGATTCGCTTTTAGAGCTTGTCTAGATAATTGCTAGGGATTTTTGAATATTGAAGAATTTTCTGTCAAGGCTAAAGGAGAAAAATTGTCATTGTTTACTATCTAAAAATAAGCAAACCCTAGCTTGAATTATCATTTGTCTAGTATAAATGGCACCCAAGGCCTGAACGTCTGGTTCTGAAACCACTACTAGGTCTTTAGCCCAAGATATTATTGATTTGTTA
Source organism: Sequoiadendron giganteum (assembly GCA_007115665.2). Lineage (NCBI taxonomy): Eukaryota > Viridiplantae > Streptophyta > Pinopsida > Cupressales > Cupressaceae > Sequoiadendron > Sequoiadendron giganteum. The sequence goes on from CM021100.1 coordinate 717,700,068, forward strand.
CAACCCTCTACTAGCAAGAAGTGGGAGGGAAAGGTTTTGTTCTATGGGCCTCGACTCTTGTAAGGATTGACAGACAAGCAATGTGCGATTCAAGATGTTGAGTTACCATACACTGGGTGGCATTTGTTCTCCAATTGGTTTGGGAACAGGAATTTTTCAATTCCTTTGTCTAACCCCTGGAGGTTAGACCTGGGTAAATTGGCGGTGCCTAATGTTTATATGGATGTAGATCTTTTAAAGGACATTGCTTCTAGATATGACCTTGTGGCCCGAATTGTTAGAACACATGCTGGTGTGCAGATGATTAAGATAACCAAAGAATAAATTGCAGATATTTTCAAATTGCACGAATGGAGTCGGGATATGGTTCCTGTCGACTTGGAGGTTTTTAGACAAGAATATAGAAATAATAGGGGTTTGTTCAGAACATCCTTTCTGATACCTCATTTGGCAGTCTCAGGAAGAGGAAAAAATCAGAAAAAGGTAGTAATTGGCAGGAATGAGCCTGAACCTTTTCTTGTGGACTATTTCTCCAATTATTTCAAGAAGACAGTTTGTGGTTTATGTCAGGTTCTGGGAGTCAGCTTAAAGAAAACCTTGCCTACTGATATTAGCTATATGGCAGTAAATCTCTAGCACCCGGGTTTTAATGTGATATATGATTTTGCCACTTATTTGGCAGAGAAGATGCACACGGGTCTGGTAGCCCTAAAGGAGGGGAATAATTGTGTTGCATTCAGATGGTCCTCCTTGTTAATCCACATGCTTTGTATAGGGGTCAAGCTATGTTCGAAAAAGATATGGAATTAAAGAAGAAGGAAGGAAACATTTAAATGCTTGTCCAATATTGGACTAGGATTCTTGACATGCATGATCATAAGTTTGATTATGTAACTTTCCATAATGTCTTTGGATCTAAATTAAGGAAGCCTCTGGTTCATGAACCCCCAAGGATCCCAAAAGAAATTCATGACTTCTTGAGGCCGATGGAGAGAAGGCCTGAATTGAACATAATGCACAATTGGGGAGACATTATACCCTACCATAATACCACAGTTTTTAGGGTTTTTGGCACTAATTTCAATCCAAAGGTTCTACCAAGGGAGGTGCCCCTTAGAATTGGATTCTTGTAAATCATGAGGCAGTTGGGAGGCACTTAGGAACTACACTTGCCAGCTGAATAGAAGAAAGGTTCTTTCTTCCTTGAATATACAACATTTGCCAATTTTGTTATGGAAAAAGGAGGATGGAAGGATTTGCACATATTACTTGGGCATTATAGGCTAAGGACTATGCACCCCAGGAATCATGATCCTGAGGGTTTCATCTCTCAAATGAAGGCAAAACATCGGACAGGAGCTTTTATCCAAAATTTCTACTTTCTTGAGGACATCATCAGGAATATTTTTGATTTGGAATTAAAAGATGAGAGAAATGCACTATACATTGCCTACTCTAAAATGGTAAAAAGTAAGCAGGAGAAAATACCTGGTTTCAATCCCATACCTAATGCTAAAGATGAGTTTAGCGGGGCAATGTATGCTATTGATAATTTTGAGAGCTTGGTTGGGGTTTTGAAAGATGAAAGGGTTGTGGAAGAAAGGGGAAAATCAAAAAACCATCAAGGAGTACCCAGAAGTAAAGCTAGAGTAGAGGCCTACTTATCAGCCCCAAAAGAAGATAAGGGTTTTTTCTAGAAGAAAGGGAAGTAGGGCTGAAGATGTTGCTAAAAATATTGCACCATCTTCTTCAAGGAAGTCAGTACCAAATGTTGTTGATTTGGATTCTCCTCCAAAATTTTCAGACCAGGCTTTCCCACCATCACCAAAGAGGTAGAAGGTTGAAAGAGTAAATATTGTTGATTGCGATGGTGATGAGGATGATGGCATTATTGTGACCCTAGATGAAATGCATCCTGAGATGCCATTGGACTCAGTTGACACTACAACAGGTTCAGGTACAGTTTCTTTGAGGTTAGGAAAAGATGAAATCAAAGGAATAACAAGCAATGATGACTTGAGAATAGAAGCCTGCAGAGAGTTCATGATGAATGACTCTTTTATTCAAACCAGTGCTTTTAAAGATTTTGTGTGGAGAGCACATACTGCATTAAATGCTAAGAAGGTGGCACATGAGAGAATTATGCATCCAGAACTCCCAGAGAAGGTAATTCAAGCTAAGGTCAGGGAACAGATGAGAGACAAATTCAAAGCAATAACACCAAAGCAGGCTCGGGAATTGGTACAAAAAAGTGGAGTATTTCTACTCCTTGAATGGGATATCGCTGATGTTGTGGTGTTTGACACAATAAGAAGGGCTAATAAGCCACTTCTTGCTACTGAAAAGGAGGCTACATTGGCACTCAAAGGATCAACCTTTAGTGAGGAATGGGATGCTTTGGCAATCTGGTCCCTATCCACTGGCTCTAAAAAAACCAATTGTTGCAGAACCGTCTGACTTCAGTGGTCACTTGGTTGTGAGGAGAGTTGCTGACACTCCAATATTGGAATTTTCTCATATGGTCATGAATGTTGCCAAATTCACCAGAGCGACTGTTGAAGATTTGACCAAGGACCGGGATACTCTGAAAGGCCAATATAATAACATTATTATTGAATATAATAAGAGTCAAAAAAAGGTAGTAGAGTTAGAAACTAAAGTGGCTTTATTGAGGCAAGAAATGGATACCATGAGGTCTCAAAAGCAATCCAATTCTATCCACATTGTTCCCAACCCACCAGTAGAGCGGTCTCAACCTCTTGCACCAACACAGTCTTTGTCTATTGTTCCATATAATATGGGACAAGTGCCTATCGCTATTGAGAGGGCTACTAGCCCTGGAGGAGGACTTTCTAGGGAGAAACTGATTCATCAGGTTGAAGAATATAAGAATATGGTGAAGCAAATCCAAGATGCAGCAGGAAGAAGCAATGCAGTGATAATGGACATTGTTTTGAAGCATTTAAACAGAAGGGTCCAGAGTAAGCTAAATAGTGTTCATGCAAATTGTCTCCTAATGTTGCAAGCATTAAAAATGTTTCCAAGGGATAAAGAATTGGCTATCCCATTGCTAAACAAATGGAGCCCTAGAATGGAGAAGTTGAAATTCATGGTAGTAGGAGCGAAACAGCATGGTGATAAATATCCTATTGTTATAGCAACATATCAATTGGTCAAGGGAATTGTTGAGCAAAAGTTTCAAGGATTTTCCGCTCCTATGGAATCCAAGATTAAACTTTTGAAAGATGTGTATGATGGAAAGGACCTGACCCCATTGCCTCAAATTTTACATAGTCAAGATGAAATTATACCCTTGCAGGTTTGGAAGGAGCAAATGAACAATATAATGATGTCTCAAACACATGAGATATGCAAAAATGCTAACATCCGCATGCTAGAGAATACATTGGAAAAGTTTTCTTTTGTTATAAGTTTCTTAGAAAACTTTGATAAAAAGGCCACATCGATAATGGTAAAGTATGCTCCCTATCGAAGCAAGGTTGATCAGGTTGTGGCTTTCCAGTGGCCTTCCGAGGAGGAGTTTGAATTATGGAAAAAGGTGTTCACTGATGAATTGGAATTATGAGTGTTATAGTCGAGAATTGCAACTTGGTCATGTATAATACAGGTCTGGCCTTAGATATTATATTCTAAAATTGCATTCTCTTTTTGACTCCAAGTACAGGGTGTTGAGGTGGAGTTAATACTATAACGGCTAAGCATGCCTTTGATGTATGGGGAGTGACCTTTGGAGCGATTTTTTCTTTCCTCCTTATCAACTAATGATGATCTTTGTCTTATTCTCTCCACTCACATAATAGAATTGTAACTGAATCAGGAGTTAGCGGTCCAATAAAAAATGGACATGTGTACTCTCTGACCTAAAGCTTGTTGGCTCCCTTGTTTTATAAAAGGGAATTCTGGGCCGCGTGAGAGGTTTGTTGAAATATCCAAAATATGAGAAATAAGAGTCTAGTAATATAGAGAGTATGTATTATAAATCCATTTTTTAAAAGGTTTTGAGTCAGATTGGAGAACTTTGTTAATGATGGGGTTTTTTAGCGTGTTTTTATCAAACTCATGAATATTTGGAGTTTATTTTCTCTCCTATTGTGTTATGTTACATGGATTATTAATTAAATATCGATCAAAGATCATTTTCATTGATTTTTATTTGTTCTTTACTGTGAATTATGTTTAACTATAGCTTTGGTTCAAAGGATTGGTCAAATGCTTCAATTAACCAGTAAATTCATGCAATATAACAAATAAGATTCATAAAGGACTAATAAACTTAGGTATAGATATATGGGTTGTAATGCAATTCATAATAGATCATAGGTGTTCAAAATAAAATTTACCTTGTAGTTCAGTTTTCTCTTTTGACTCTGTGTGTTGGGATATGGCACTGTAATTCTGATTACATTTTATTCTCGCATGTTTTGTGTTATGGCATCGGGATATTTTACCCAAGCATTTCCTATCAATTTACTTTATGTGGAGTTTGTGATTCTCTGTTAAGTGGACATGAGTCTTTTTAAGGAATAGCCAATTTCTTGAAGGATTTCATCCTTTAACATTAATTGGGGATCTATCTGTTGTTTACCTGTGTGCAAATGAATTGTTTAAATGTTGTATGCTAAGAGCACATGTTAGGGAATACCCTCCTAGATTTTACAGAGTCCGAAGTGTAGGAGAATTAGCCTTATTGCTATTCTCGTTAAGTTGGCCATACTGATCCTAGTCTTTTATTATTGAATGTGGCAAGTTCATAGGAGCTTCTAGGAAACACGTGTGGATTGCAATAAAAATTGCCAACACAGAGGAAGGACCACGTCCTAGCTCAACATATTTTGTCTCAACAGTTTTCCAAGTCTTGTAGCCAAGAGAGATCAGGTAACCTCTCATCTGCATTTTCAAGAAACTGTAGTCATATTCATCAAACACAAGGATTGTCAATTTGTGCGCCATCGGATCTACCTCAAGCGGTTAATCTCTTCTCCGAGGAACCAAAGCTCTTATACCAATTGTTGAAATGCACAAGATAAGGAGGTGAATTAGTTGTATCTAATCAAATTCACCATAGATCTTAAACAATTCCACATTCAATTTAATTTGTTATTAAGTATAAGCATAAAGTGTAGATAGTAGAAGGAAAACACCAGAGACACCAGATTTATGTGGAAAACCCTATAAGGGAAAAACCAGGGTGAGGATTAACTCACAATATAAGAGTAATTGCAAAATCAGATACAAAGAGGCTCATTGCCCAAGATAGGACTCACTGTCCAAATAAGACTCACTATCCAAATAGGACTCACTGTCTAGATAGGAGGTTTACTGCCTACAGATACATAAACAAATAAATAAGAATGTTACACAGAGAGAATTATCTCAATGCAATAGAAGATCCACCACAACAACTTCTACACATTCACAATGTAGTGCCTCTCCGCTTGGGTCTTTGGGTCGGTTGGGTAAGAGTTTATTTGAGTAGGTGTTTATTCGTTTTGGTTTGATTAATCAAATTTGATAGTATTATTAATGTTTTTTTATTTCAAGTTAATTATTTCTATGGCTTTGGTAATGGTTGTTAAAGGTTTTGATTATCGCTATTTAGGTGTCGTTAAATAATTGCTTCAATTAAATGATGTTCTTTGATGAGGATAGTTAAATAATTAAATTATATTTGTCGTGAATGTCATTTAGTCTTTTAGAAATTTAAAATTTGTTAGTTAATATAATTAATGATTATTTATTTTAAGTAGACATTAATTTCCTTATTAATATTACATATTTTAAATTATTGATGGCATATCATCTAATTTAAATATATGTAAATTAATAAGTTGTATTTATAGCTTACTTAATTATGACATTTGAAATTATTGTGATTGTGATTAATTATCGCATTGAGAAGTTAATTTAATATTAAATGGTAAATTTAAATGTTGCATAGTTTATATTGTTTATTTATTTGTTTTGGAATAATTATTATTTTAGAGTTAATTATATTTTAGTGTATTAATTATATTGTTTAAATTATTGAAGAAATAGTTAGAATTGGAAATTTGGGTGAAATGCTTATTTGAAATTGGAAATATTTTGCATGCAAGTGCATGCGTGATTCAAAACTGAAAATGGGTTGGAAACTTGCTTTTATCACTGGTGGTTGTTTTCGAAAATGTTTCTTTGGTTTTATAATGTTTTCTTTGGGATTTTTGGGGGTTATTTTTTAATTTCGAAAGAAAATTTTTGTTCTGAAGGAAAAGAATTTTGGAAATGTAATTACAATGTTTTTGGGGGTTTTGATATAGTTTTCTAGTTGACTTTTCATCGATATTGATCGAGTTCGGAGGAGAATTTTTGGAATTGGGGAAAAATTCTATGAAATTAATTTGGGGGTTTTAAGGAAGTTGAAGCTGTAAATTGAGGTGCTTGATCTTGACATCGTTCTTCCATTTTTGTTGCGTTGGAATCTAGGTAACTGGTTTTGTAAATTGTATTTCTTAAGTTTGCTTCTTCTTTGAAAGAATATGAATTCTCGTATGTGGTTGTAGTTTGAGAATGTGATTTCCATTTGTTTTAATTTTGAATTTTGAAATAAATAGAAACAAGAGTTATCTGTAAATCTTGTGAAGATTATTTCATTTCTTTTACCTGCCAATTGTCTTTGTTTGAAATTTGTATGGTTTTACTACCAATAATTATGATCCTACTTCCTTCTAATCTGACCTATTGCATACCTTCAATGTAATGTTTTTATCAGATTTATCTTCATGAATCGATTCTATGTTGGCAGTCGAATTCCTTTTTCGCTGAGAGTTCTTTGATCTCTCCTATATCTTTTAGCGCACTTGGTATTATGTTTGCCTAAAACTCAATTTTATATATGTTAGGCATTTTGAATTATTATTTTTCTATGAATTTATTTTACCTCCTTCCCATATTTTCTTTGGGTGCACCTCTCTCCTTGAGTTAGTAAAACATCCATTTTCCTGCGAGTTAAGTCGCCTTTGCAACACATTATGTATAAGATTGTTTTATTTTACTTGAATGCAGCAAGTGCAATTCCTTTAGGGTGTTTCTGTATAGTTGTCTCTGACCATTGCTTTTTCCCTATGTGCCTATCACTACTCTCATGGAATGCCTATGTGTGGGAGTCTGATAAATTTGTATTCCCTGTTTTGTATGGGAATCCATTCGATGTTGTGGGTGTGAGTCCTTTTCTTCATTTATTCTGTAATGGTGAATGTATTTGATGATTAAATATTATGGATGGTAATCCATACTCTCTATTGCATGTATTATGTGCTTAACAATCAATTATACGTATAGACTTGATGTTGTTGTATTTTTCTTGGAAATTGATTATATATATAATCTGCCTTATGCTTATTTTGGTTTTGTGAGTCTTATGGCTTGTTTCATGTTATGTTGTGGTGGTTGTGGGCTTTCATGCCATAGGCATACCCACCCTCCTCCCTGCATTCTACCTTGAATGGTTGCGTAGCAGCCACTAGGCTACTGTGCGCAACCATCCAAGGAGTCTAAACCTCTTTCCATTGTGTTTAGTGTCCTTTATATATATATAGGTTGGGAGCTATGATTTTCCATGGGTCTATTTTCTTATGTCTGATGGAGCTCTATTAAAACTGTATTTTAATTAATTTCAAATCGAATATATATATATATATATATATATATATATATATATATATATATATATATGTATATATATTGGTTTTTTATGTAGTATATAATTTATTCTATCTACTGTGTAATTGTATATTCTATATAGACAACATAATCATAATTGTGTTTATGAAATAACAGATATATATATATATATATATATATATATATATATATATATAAATGGATATAAGTTTATAGTTGTGCAATTGTGATTTTTCTATTTCTGAAATAATTGAACATAAATTATATTTTTATTAAATTCAGATTTGAGTATGATTTTTGTTAAACTTTTATTTAGAAAAGAATGTGTACATTTAGATTCAAAGATTATGGAAATTAGTTTTAAAGATTATTGTGTTTTGGAAAAAGAAATAAAACGATAAAATAAATATTGCTTAGGATTAGTTTCTAAAAATATACACAAATTCTTATAATTATTTTAATAGTTTAAGTTAAAAATACTTTATTTCTGTAATGTATATTGTGAGTTGGAATGAATTTTATTAATTGTATTTTATCGGTATTAAATGCTTTTAAAATGATGGAATTTTTATTTGTTATGCAATATGTTTATTTATGTCAATTTTATATTTTTTGGAAACATGGTTTTAATTGGAATAATGTATCGTTTAAAAGAGTTTGCTTATAGAGGAGAAAATGGGTTGTTGATTTATTTATTGAGAAGAGTTATTTGTTGTACATTTTGGAACTTTGATTTAATTTGTTTTGTGATTTCGAGGAAAATTGTGCCATTCCCGTCTTTGGGTAGTTGTTTACTTTCCTCCAGAGGCTAGGGGAAATTGTGCGTTTGCGCATTTGTTGTTGTAATTTTATATCTATTTTTTTACCTTGAGGATATGTGTATGGGGTGACACCTTGAGACAGGCTATCAGGTTAACCATAGATGGAGGTGGCTCCTAGTTTTAGGTAGTCTAGTGAATCCATGTAAGGCCATGCGATGACACTCTCCCACTGTGTATGTTGTCTTCCCTTGCTCTTTTTGCCTCTGGAGTATTATTGTTATTGTTTATGTTTTTATGTGGTTTTGTGTTGTGTGGTGTTAGTCCTTTATGTTTTTGACCTTGTTGGATGAGGGTCCTCCTGTCATCTCCTAGCACAGGGGGTGTTCCTTCGGGTTCACATGGTCGAGTGGAACGTGCTATGCACCCATTGGGCTCCCCACCAATGATCATGATGTTGTGGATATGTACTAGTTGCAGTGGTTCTTGAGCTTTCCAATTTTGGTGCTTTGACCTATATTTCCTTCTGATGGAACTCATTATGTACTCTTTTCATTGTGGATGTATCATACTTGTATTGGTGTATACTTCCCATTATTATAAGGGAATCATATTTGTAATGTAATACTAGTTTCTTAATGTGTTGTATCTATGGAAATATGTTCCACGAATGTAATTATGAACTTGGAAGTTGTAATGTAATAATTATGATATTCGTGTACCTCTTTATCTATCATATTCATGCTTGGATGGATGTTATATTTATATTATTTCTTATTCATGCTTCTATCACTTATTTAATTTGGATTTTTTTTATCTTTGTTGTGGTTGGGTTCATTTCGAGTAGTGCACCATGTTTCAAAAAAAAAATGTTTCATTTGTTGTTAGTTGTTGTGTCCTATGGGGTTTGTGTGGTGTGGCATTACACACAGCCTTGATCAGAGGATTGCAAACACCATCAGATCACTTTCGCACAATCTTTCACATCTATCTCACTACATACACTTGTGGTATATAATTCATAACATCTTGACTTGTATTTATATCATCTTCAATCTTAGAAACTTTCTCCAAGGTCGGCTACACATTCTTTATTTCACAAATTCAAATTAGGTCAAAAAATCAACATTCCCATGGTGGATAAGTATGAGAGTGAACCAAACCAATACTTAACCAAGACCCAAGACAATTTCTTGGATCAATCACATGCTTCCTTAATTGATACTTATCCTTTGTATAACATGTAAACACTAGGTCGGCCAAACCTAATGAAAACACCTATAGACTTTGAAGTACACACATCCGCAACAAGAAAATAACATGCAGATCACATAACATGCTTCACCATACACTGGAACACATCTTAGATACCTTCAAATTCATCCACAAGACCTGAAAAAACCAATGGAGGACTGTACAATAGAAACATTTCTCCCCGTCCACAGACAAAAAACTTTTCTAGACCACTTCACAAACTGGTGAACACAACTTTCACACTTCATCAAACCAAAAGCTATAATCTAGGATATATCACCCAAGGATGCCCATAAACAATACTATAGATCTGCACAAGCATAGGATAAACACAGAAGAAATATAGAGCACATTACCAGAGCACATTTTGAACACACACACAATTTTGTCTTTAATATTTATTCACTTTCTCAGAAGCACTTGGTAACTCATCATATCAGAACACTTGAAACACCATAAATATAGCTCCATGTACTCACAACATCTCTATAGTATCTCAACTCTACATGCATCACCTACAATCACTTGTTTCCTTTTATTGCAACAACCTATACTGTGTTGACATCAATGACAACACCACCATACACATTCATTTTTTACTTGTTTATATGATAATTTATCTGTATAAAAATTCCTACACACCTGCCTCTTATCCACCCAACCACATAATTTCTTGATAATTGCATCTACATGTGTTAACATGGCTTGAAGTGAATTTTCAAGCATTGTTCTTTCCAAGGTTGAACATACAAGATCGTTCAACCTCCCAATTAACTCCTCAATTTGTTTTTGTTGTTTTCAATTTCCCCCATTAGTTTATTTTGAGTTCTAGGAGGATGTTGAGGAATTTTTGGAGGAGTTTGTTGCTATGGTTTTTTATTAGGTTTTTATTCATGTGCTTGTTCATGAGGAGGAGAAGGATTTCTAGGTTGATTTTGAACTCCTACAAATTAAAGAAATGAAAATAAAAAATAATCTAAATTTCCTTATTTAACAACAAATTCATGAGAAAACAAAAATGCTTACTCATTCAACCTCCCCATTGACATGGCGATGTTCTAGAAAAGAAATTACAAAGATTCAATGAAGAAATTGCAAGATTTGACCTCTCCAAAACGTGAGCATGCAATGAAAGGGTGCTAATCGTGGGCTAAGAAAATATGATAGTGAAATGAAATGAATTCAATTTGTTTTTGTGTTTGTTAAATAACATACTATAACATGCTAGTGTTATAACGTGGGCACATTATAAGCTCAGTGTGACCAAGCCTTAGGCTCAGTCACACCAAGCCATAATGCGAGTGCGTTATAATGTTCTCACGTTATAGCCTTTCAATTTTTTAAAAAACATTTGGCCACTTTTTGGCCCCCCAACTTTTTCACCCGCTTGTGGTGCCTATGTTTTATGAAGTGGTGCATCTATCAAGTAAAGCTACTCTTTTGTTTTAGGCTGCATCTTTTTGGTGTTTTTCAGCTATTTTCCTCATCTAGACTTCATTTTTGAGCAACTAACACATGGTGTGGCTATTTAATGCTTGTCAAAGGCACTTATCATTGAGATTACTAACATATTTCTTGTTGATTCATTTTTCAAAGGATTTAATTTCCACTAATCTAGCCACATTTATTTTCTTAAGGTTAATGAACATTGTTTGTCATGTTTAGAAGTGTGTGTAGATGTGTCCTCTCTCCTTACACTTAGTGTGATATTGGAGATCAAAAATATCACATATCTTCATTTCTTTTATGTTCTAAGTGTTATCCCAAGGATTTTTATCTTGTGTGTATGCTCTCACCTTACACTTCGTGCAATCTTGGGTGATCAAAAGCACCATTTATAGTCTTTCCAATTAGGAGGCCTGCTTTGGGATTTGGTCACCTCAAGGTTGACCTCAACCTCATTTTTGAGTGGGGTATAGAAAGGGGGAAGAATGAAATTTGTACCCCAAAGTGTAGCCAACATCACTTGAGCCAAGCTACATGACCCTCAATCCATCAAGACATGTTTGGTGAGGAGAGCTTAGGAGACCCCTCAAATATTGGGCATTACAAATGGTCTCACTATTCACCGATTCCACTACAAACCTTGTTTTAGAAGCCTTTAAGACATTTCAACCATTTGCTTAATATGTTTCAGGGTATAGTATCATGCTTGAAGTTACTCACCATGTACTTTATCTTGTTGAGGTAACACATACTCCTTGGTAGGGCCTTTTTGCTTCCAAGGTAAGGGGTTTAGAGGTGGTACATAACCTTTTTATACCCTAGTCACCCATTCATTTGAAGGTATTACACTTCGACGGGTGGGCCTATACTAGGTTAATAAATCTACTTGACTAAATATAGGTTGTTCTATTGTGCTTGGATTTTTATATTGTGTAAAACTAGTGAAGCCATTCAACTTGCATTATCGAAACTTATCCTTATCACTTTGATAGTCAAGTCATCCATTATGTCTTGTTTGATTTTCTCTTTCCCAAAATCATCAAAATCTCTTTCAAACTATCAAATTATGCCTCTACATCATCCCCCTGAGCTTCTACATCATCCTAAGGTTCCTATGTATAGTTCTTTGTGAAGTTGTACCTCTGTAGCTTGAAGTTGTGCCTCTACAACCTAAAGTGGCACCTTTGTAGCCTGAAGTGGTGCCTCTATTGCATAATGTTGTGCCTTTGTCATTTCACCTTTATTTCACCATCTTGAGGCCTATGTTTGTTATCTTGACCTTTGCAGCACTAGAGAAGACCAAGTACACTATTCTTCAACCATTATTTTCACCTAAAACATTAAACATTGGCATCATTTTCCATCCAAAGTCAATAATCTTGCCCTCATCTTATCATTTTTATCCATTATCATAGCTTAATAATCCCAACCATCATCCCTAGACCTTGGTCCTATCACCTATCATTTTATCATTATCATCATTATCATCATCATTGCCTTCATCATTAATCCTCTATCCAACTCAAAATCCTATCATCCAATCATATCCTTATCATCCTTGATCCAATCTTGCCATGCAACCATAATCCATATCACATCTTATCAATATCAATCTTGTTAAGAGTCTATCTAGATCTCATAATCCTTGATATCAAAATCCCCATCAAAGTCTTAATTAGGTGATTATCCAAGCCTTAGTAGTCATATCCAATCCTTTCTTAAGTGATTATCCAAGCTTAGGTAAGTAAACCATCTTTTATCCAAGCCTTTCTTAGGTGATTATACAAGCTTGAGTGAGAAAATCCAAGCCTTTCCTAGGCAATTATCCAAGTCTAGTGTAATTAAACCCCATCATTTATCAATCAAGGATCTAGTTAGCTTGAGACATGATTGGTCTTGTAGCATCACTTCATCATTATCCACCTTTTTCATTATCATCCCTTTTATATCAATTATATCATGATCCCCTTCCAATTCATTGCATCATTTGATCATCCCTATCATATCAAATCTAAGGTCTACCAAATAATTTGTAATCATATGCATTCCATCTCACCATTCCTAGGTCTCTCATTTGGATTCCTATCACAAGGTCCCAAGAAAGAAATCAAAATATGGCCTCTCAAGAGTTCCCCTCATCATCTAATGATATACTCTTTGAGGATGTAGTCTATCAACTCCCCATAGAAAATCCATTCCCATCCTACATCATATGTGACCATGATTCAAGTGACAAAGAAACCCAAACATCATTCTAAGATGACTTTGCCCAAGATACCCAAGCCATGGACTTGATGCATAGATATATCATGAAGCACCCCAACCAATATATCCTTATGATTTCAAATAAAGGAGCCAAATTACCCCATGATTTTGATAAATCTCAAATCATCCAACAACCTCCTTCTACAACTCCACCTTTCATTCATCACAATGCTACATATCTTCCATCTTCCTCTAATCCTCATAATTCTACATACCTTCCATCTTCTTCTACTCCTCATGATTTTTCATCTCTCCCATCTTCTTCTAACATCCCCATTTCATCTCAATCCATTAATCATACATCACATTTACATATCAAAATCCCCTCTCACACTCAAAATGTTTCATCACACATCCCTCAACCATAACATTCCCTCCCTTCTCCTCATGTCTCAACATCTATCCCACCTAGCACATCATCTTCAAACATACAACCTCGTCTCATCCTCTTACCATTATATCAATCTTCCAATCCAATATCATATACCCATCAACACATCAAATCTTCTAACCCCCCTTCATCATCTTACCAATACCAACACATATCATCCTCTCAACCTCCCATATCCAAATATCAATCACAGCCCTTCAATTTCACAAACACTTTGGCTCAAGATGTGCAAAAAATAAAGGATACCCTTATAGGGCTTACACTAGGACATCACAATAAATATTATACCTTCGAAGAACTATGTCCTTATCTTTTTGACAAATCCATCACTATGATCCCATTCACCCAAAACTTTGAAATGCCTAAATTTGACAAATACAAGGGAAAGGGATATCTTAGGGAACACTTACAAGAGTTTTATGTTGCATGCCAAGAGGTCTCCTATCTTGGCGCGTACCACTTAAGGCTCTTCCCTAGAATATTGGGTAGTCAAGCCCTTGATTGGTTCACTCACCTTCCCCAAGGGACAATCACAACATTTTTTGAGCAAGCCAATCAATTTGCCACTCAATTTTCCTACAAAATGGAAAATGATATCACCATAATGGATCTTTGTAAAAATAAAAAAAATATTGGTAAATCCTTTGCCTCATTATTATAATGGAGACATCTTTCTCGTCGCTTTGTGTGGCCTATACTTGAAAAACAACTTGTCACTATGTTTTTTTAGAACTTAAGCATTAAATTGGGTTTCCAACAATGCATGCAATGTCCTCACTCCTTTGATGAGATCAAAGAAAAAGGAGTAGCCATAGAAAAATCCCTTATCACCAAAGGCCTATTCAAGATATACAAAGAAGGAAAAGAAACAATGCCCAATCTAGTGATAAATCTTATTTTTGGAAATCATCCTAAATATGGCTATCCCTAAAGGTCATCCTAGATGACATACTATATGAGATTATACTCCCTTGAGTGAACCAATCAAAACCATCCTCCAAAATATTATCCAAGCCAACATGATCCAATTGCCACCCATCAAACCCCTTGGTCATAATGTGCCTAAACCCTCTTGGTACAAAGAACATGAATTTTGTGACTACCATAGGGTTCATGGACATAAAACCTCCTCATGCATGAAACTTAAGAACTTTATCCAAGATCTTATTGATCGGGGATATATCTCTATCAAAAGCCATACATCCCCTAATGAAAACTTGGCTATATACAAGAAACCTTTTTTTCCAACATAATAATGGTAAAAATTTTGCATCATACAACATAGTACCTTATACATACAACAACAATATTTCATTTGATTCTATCGTTGGCCGCATCGAACAAATTTCTTCCCAAGTATCCACCATAAATATCAAAGTGCCTAATTGTGTCATTACTACTTGATGTGTTCGAATTGCTATCCAAGGAACTCCACCCTCCTCTCAAACTACAAACCAATATAGTATACTCGATCACTTGAATAAAATAACAACACAAATCTCTATCCTTGAGCTACTTAAAATATCTCCCATCCACAAGGACCTTCTTGAGAAATCCCTCCATAACACTCGTGTCCCTAATGACATTGATCTTGTTCAATTTCAATCCATGATAAGACACTTATCGTCCCCATAGTCCTTCAAATTTTCCACTAATGACACACCTTTCATCAACCCCTCTCATAATTATCCACTCCATATTGAAGCTCACATCCATAAAACCACAATCAAACGTGTCCTAGTAGATGGTGGATCAGGACTTAATCTTTGTAGCCTTAGTCTCATAAAGAAACTAGGATATTTTGATGATGGTGTCGATCCCAAAATAAAGATTACCATAAAATAATATGATGGCGTTGAGTGTGAATATAAAGGCTCTATCAAGCTACCCATCTAGGTGGAACCTGCAACGATCAAAAACACTTGCCAAATCTTAGACCTTGATCTCCCTTATAACATCCTTCTTGGTCCCCCATGGATCCATTCCATGCAAGTTGTTCCATCTAAATTTTATCAATGCATAAAGTTCCATCATAATGGAACTTAAGTGACTATGCAATTTGATCCAAATCCATTCCAATGTAAATTCTTATAAAGCGGTCATGGCCTTTCACAACATTTCCCTACCAACACCACATCACTGTCTTCATCTTCATACATTGATCCTTCATCGCTGCCCACCTCTTGCACCCCCTTAGATATCAAGGCTAAGATCAAAGACCTCAATATTGGAGAATATGAGGTACAAGCCTTCCACATCGAACCTACCTCACCACCATCCACTTCATCCCAATATTTTGATGTCCATGAAAATCCCATGTTTGATCATGATATCCATAATAATCTACTCTTCGATCATGATCCTATTAAGGACATCCAAGATCATCCCCTTCCATCTCATGATCCTCTTCCTTCCAATCCATCTCATGAGCTACCATCATTCCATCTCGAACATTGTGGGTTAGGGTATGAATCTCTTAGTGTTGCCTCTTCTAAGCCTTCTCATCAGCTCATTAAGGACTTGCAAGCTTCCTTTGATATTAACAGTTTCAAAAATGATAGTCACAAATAATCTATTAAAGGAATCACCAAATTTTTCCATGAATCACATATCTTTACAATTTCATCCACCACATCCAATTCATCCACTTTTATCCATCTCCTAGACTTGGATCAACAAGTATCATCCAAAAAGAATAATTTGTCAAAAATCAAAGCCTTTATCAAAAAGGAGATCCCAAATCAAAAGAAAGAAAGAAAGATCAAGAAATAGTCCATATCAAAATCAAAATCTATTGGACAAACCAAAAATCAAATTCAAAAATAAAATAAATAAAAAATTGATCTCCTCTCATGTCCCTTCATCCAAAATAACTAGGGGCATCTATAAAATGAAAATATCAAGAAATTAGCTTGTT
This sequence comes from Sequoiadendron giganteum, assembly GCA_007115665.2. Taxonomy (NCBI): domain Eukaryota; kingdom Viridiplantae; phylum Streptophyta; class Pinopsida; order Cupressales; family Cupressaceae; genus Sequoiadendron; species Sequoiadendron giganteum. Next base: position 717,716,779 of record CM021100.1, read on the forward strand.
GATCCTAAGTCTTCATCCTCGTCATCTTTACACAATCCATACACCCATTGTATCACTCCATCCCCCTTGGCAATGTCTTTCAATGGACCTTCGATGGTGACCCATTCACATGCTTTAATCCAAAGGCTGCCCAAACACCCTTTCGAGTGAAGGATGGTGGCCCTTGTAGTACTCATGTTAGGGATCATACCTTAGCTCCTTCCATCCATTGCATAAATCATCCTCCAACATCCATATCATTCCATTTGTGCCCATTCATCCAACAAGAACCATGTGTAGTAGTCTCCTATCCACCATCTCCTAGAATGCCATACCATTCACTATCATTCATATTCATATCATAATAAACTACCATATCTATCCATATATCCATAATAAAACTATCATGGGTTGTCTTTTATCATTGATCATGTGTCATCCCTTATCCATTCATTGCCACCCACCCTTCCCCATGATTTCACATGTGTTAGATGTGGAAGTTATATCCACATTATGCCTAGGATTTGATCTTGTATATCCTTAGTTTCTTCTCACTTTGGGATTCAAGTCTCATGCATTTGGATTCCATCCTCCATCTTCATCCATAATAAATCAAACATCAAGCCAACCCATCTAACCTCCTATCGTATCCATCCCATCTCAAACATAATAATGAAATCATCATCCTTTCATCCCACCTAACAATCAAAATTCAAAATCTTGAGCTCCTTAACTTGACATTCAATCAATCCTGCATTGAAATCATATCATAATCCTAGCTATCAATCATTGGTCATCTTATCATTTTACCAAATAATCAATCAATCATTATCATCTTATCAAATCCTTTAAGTGATTATCCAAGCTTGAGTAAGCAAATCAATACCTTGCTTAGGTGATTATCCAATCCTAATCACAATAAAATCAATCAATCAATCATCATCATCATCATCATCATCATCATCTATTTGATCTTTGGCAAGAGATATGTTGACTGCATGACATGTTTTCAGTAGGTATTTTGTTTTGAATTATCTTTTGATCATTTATCTTTTTCACCCATGACTACACCTAGTTAAGGCCACCTTGATCTATCTTTATCTTGGTGTGTCACAATTGGTGTATAATGGGGTATCATTTTATCTTGTTTGTCATGATTATCATTGTTTTAGTGTCAATTCCATACAAATCTTATCTTGTCACCCTGGTTCTTCAAACCTTGGTGCATAATTATCTTTTCTATATCAAATATTAGGATTGCTCAATACATACTGGCATAACCTATCCATCATCAAATTCCCCTTCCTTTTCATCTCCTTCATCCCTTTTCATCATCTTTCAACTCATCTACTTCATGATCCTAATCCCTCATTGATCCCTTCCATTTCAAGAGCACACTCATGTTATCCTAACCTACATGTCCTCTCGAGGGGGCATCCCATCACCTAATCCTAATCTTTTCCTCTTCATCCTTTCCCATCCTCCCATGGAATGAGGCATAATTTTTTATCCTTATCCTCTATCATCCACTATGTTTTAAAATTATTTGATACAACATCACTTTGCGATGTCATATCAAAGAGGGGCAAAATATAGACACCAAAAATATGACCTTACCCAACCACACCTCTTCAACTTTTATCCAAATCCAGGGTTAATTAAATAAATATTTATTATATATTTAATTAATATCCCTTTATCTTAATCTTTTAATTAAATAAATATTTATCATTTATTTAATTAATATCCTTTTCCATAATCCTTTAATTAAATAAACATTTATCATTATTTAACTAATATCCCTTTTCATAATCCATTAATTAAATAAATATTTGTCATTTATTTAATTAATATCCTATCATGATCTCATTAATTAAATAAATATTTAATTTAATTAATTAATTGCCCCTTTTTCCTTTATCCTTGTCCATTTAATCCTAGCCCTCCATCTTGTTCACATGGATTATAATCTAAATTTGTCCTCATGTGACAAATGTCCCCTTCACATGTCTAACTAACTCCTTGCCTAGATTCATTGAACCTAGAAACCTACCCAAAATTCAAAGTATCTTTTAATCCTATCCACTCATCTCATTTAATCTCTTAATCCTAGCCATTTCCATAAGGATGTTTTCCTTATCCTTACCCAAAACCTAGATCCTATCTATCATTTGACACTTGTCATATTATCGCATCCTTGATCCAAGCCCTAATCCTCCTTCAATCTTATCCATCCATCATCAATCATTTCTATCCATTGATTTACCTCTTCAAGACTCTATATCTAGAGGCTCTCATCCTTCATTTTCACCAAATAATCTCTTACATCCTAGAATCTCATACCTACATGCTATCATTTTGATCACTCATCTATCAAATCATATCAAGGTTATGCTACACAATTGAGAAATTCACATATCAACATCAAGAGAAAATCAAATGGAATAAGGGTGTATTCCATTTCTGGTCATCAAGGAGAGAAGAAAAGATTCAAGGTGAAGGTATATGTTCTTTTGTATTGCTTTTATCTTCCTTTGTTTTTTTTTAATATTTCTACCCTCTTTAGTTTGTAGAATTGCCACTTTATGTGTGAAAGTGGTTTAAAATGTTGTAGAGCCACCATTATGTGATTAGGGATAGGAAAATTTATGAAAACCTACAAATATAAAAGTTAGGGGGCCAAAAATGATGATATATAAAATATTCAAATGATTTTATTCGGAAAATACATGAGATTAGAGCCCCAAAAACCTTGATAGAATGATCAAAATAAAGACTAGTTGTGTGACCCCATTGAACTACCAAGCCTAAAGTAGAGGTTCCATTCCATAAAATATGTGCTTAAACATGTTACAAATGAACTTAGGTCTAGATAAATCTCATTTTCTAATGAAAACATACCTCATGATGTGTAGAAAAACTAAAATAGGTCCCAAATATGTTGAATTGGAACCTACAAGTGGAAAAAATAAATACCAACCCTTGTTGCACCAAGCCGTGATGGTTGTGCTCCAAGATAATATGTGAGTGTTAATGAGTCTAGTTTATGGTATAATTATTGATAGAGTTTGTTGTCCATTTGTTGTAGTCGTCATAGACTTTGATGCTTTGATGTTGACCTTTTTACGATATTTCCTTAAAAACATAGACTTTGGACATGAACTTATTTTCATAAGTTTTAAATGATATTGACATGCTATATGAACTATCTGTGTTAATTTTTCATGTGATTAATGAATATCGCTTTGAGATCCTTATAGATATGCAGTTGTTGTGTGTACTAATATTTTCATGCAAATATAATTAGAGGCCTGTAGTTAAGGAAGATTCTGCCAGCTGGTCATCCGCCATGCCGGTCAACAAGGTGGTCATTCAATGAGGGTAGACTCTTGACAACGAGGAGATTCCTCATCCAAATCAAAGATGTAACCACCTAGTAAATGCTCTTAATTGTCTATTAAGTGAATATAGGCATTACTCATGTGCTAGATCTACGTGCAGGCAAACATGCCTGACCAAATTCTGCGCATGTGTAACCGCCTCTCCACTTTTTATGATTTCCCTAATGTGGCATCCTTTAGTTCTATCAAATTTGACTGCCTTGCTAGGTGCTTAGTTAGTAGCTTAGATAAATAAGACTTGGATGCTCCTTCTTTGGAGGTTGCTTAATCTGATGATGTACTCGCACTCTTAGTTTTTCTGTAATACAGTCATGTTGCTTGATTATACTCATGTTTTCCAATGAATTGAATGAAGTTATAATTTTGTGCATCTGAGTTTACATTTGTTTTAGGGGATACTCATCCAAGGGGGGCCACTTGGTGAGTATTTTTTCCCTTAGGTTAGTGAGTTATTTTATGTTCAGTAACTAATTAAGAATCTGGCACTATCTGTTCTTGTAGCCACTAGAATTCCATTATGTGATTGTTCATGCAACCAAAGAAAACAGAGTAGTTTCCTATTTGTTCGCTCAGATTTTCATTTTTGTCATGCATTTCAACTTAGTTTAGTTATTGGTTGATGCTCCACGCTTATTTTATTTCCTTCCAAGAAATTTACTTTCAGCATTGTTTCTTTCTTAGCTGTAGGATGAATATGGCTACTTTGGATTCCTAGTGCACATACTGTGTTGACCCGTTTCAAGTTTGCGTCTCTAGGTTGACAAGTTAAATGCACCTTCATGATGATTGAAATGACTATTCAAGTTAGATTTCCAATCTTTGAATCATAGCTGTAAGGGATTAGTTGTTAAATCATTGTAGGAGGCTCACATTTTTGACGTTGTTGTTGGAGATGGTGTCAAACTAGGGTGTTCTTTGGATTCATTGATAGTTTTTCTTGTTGTAGTATTTCTGGAAGTTGTTCTTATTACACCCCTCATTTAGGAAAGTAATGAACCCCCTATTCTTTTTCCAATTCTTTGTGTGAGTTGGTTGATAGTGAGTTGATACCATATGCATAGAGAAAGGAGGGGAGATGCTCATGGGAGATTCCTTCCTAACAATCTTGATCTATTCCAAATAATTGAGTATAAAAACCTGCCCAGAGATGAAGAAGAATAAGAGCCACACCTCTTTGTTGATACATTTCCAGATTTGACCAGTTTTGAGTTTTCCTTTGAAGATCAGAATCTGATTGAGAAACCCCCTTGATTCGGAACTTCATCTTGCTGGCATGGGTGATGCAAATAGAAACAAACCTAACCAACCATATTTTCCTTTCCCTATTAATCATTAGAATGAAGTAGACAACCTAAAAAGTATCCTTGCTTCAGTTCTTCCTAAGCTGTATGGACTTGTCAAAGAAGATCTTGATACATTCTTATTTGAGTTTGATATACTCTGCAGGAGTTATGACTATACCACTGATGCCCATAGACTTAAGCTATTCCCTGCCACCTTGAAATAATTTGTGTTGAGATGGTTCATGAGCCTAGGCAGAGATACTGGGGAGACTTGGGAGGACATGAAGATGAGGTTCCTTGAGAAATACAAGGGTATTGTAGGGGCAGTGACATGAGAGAAGGTGACATTTTTAGGATGCAGCAAAAGGAAGATGAGAGCCTAGAAGATTATATTTCAAGGTTTTTATTTTGCTTACAGGAATCTCCACACAATACACTCAATGAAGAATCACAAAAGTTGCTTTTCTTGAGAGGAATTAATGATAGCTACACAGATGCATTGGACCTGATGGGAGTAGGGGATATCACCCAAGTTCCTTGGGAGGACATCAAGAAGATATGTCAAAACTATTATAGGGCAACTTCAAAGAAGGGGAGAGCTTACCAATCTTCCATGGGTAAGTAATTTACCAGTGGAGTTTCAAGGATGTAGATTATTCACTTACTAGTGGAATTCAAGCAAGACATCATAAACAATTTGGCTACTTAGTTGGATACACTTTTGGCCAAGAAGAAACAAGTTGAGGTAGAGGAAATTTTGGAAAAATATTGCCCTCATTGTAAACAAAAGAAGGATTGCAAATGCAAGATGATAGCTAATATTAACAACAACCAGATGGCACCTGAGTTCAAGCCAATCCAGGGTGAAGAAGATCAAGTCTACTTGTTGCATAAAGGAGGCCATGGGCTCCAAGACAAGGAATTCCACCAGATCCACTATCTTTTGTTGGGCCATATTTCAATTCTTATTCATCTAGTAACTAATTGAAACCCTCATATCCATCCAATTATGGAGGATATCCACCACAGCCTTGGAATAACCCCCCAAATGTGTGGACCAACCACCAAAGATCTCCACCTCAGTGGTAGCAACCTCGGGGGAATTTGTAGCAATTTCAAGGAAATTGGCAGCCACCTCTAGGAAACTGGCAGCAAACATCTCAATGGAGGGGAGGACAGCAATGACCAAACTAGACAACCAATTACATGCAGCCACCTTCTCAGCCTCAACAACTTGCTATAATGCCTCCTCCTACTAGTTCAATTTCAAATGCACCTAAACCTACTCAGCTACCAACCCAACCCACACCTAACCCAAATAATAAGCCACAGTAGTAGTCAATATACTCTGGTGATCCAAATCAATTCCCTACATATGTTGTGAGTGTAAGTAACATCTGCTTACATTCAGGAACTACTTTTCCAGCTCCTTCCACACCCATTATCACTGAGCTTCCCGTGGAAGAAGAGGATTCTATGAATGTCCCGATTCAGCCAAATGCACCTAAAAATCTTGAACCAGTCCTAGTCAAGCAGACTGAACCAGAACCACCATTTCCCCAGAGGTTGTAAACTGTGAAACAAAAGGAAGAGAAGAAGGACACATCTTTTGACATTCTAGATCTGTTGAAGCATATATGTGTCTAAATACCTTTATTTCAGGCCATAAAATATGTTCACATATATGGCAAAGCAATCAAGGAAGAATGCCTTAAGAAGTCAAGCAGGAAGAAGAAAGACCCCACTATGGTTCATGTGGTGGGACAGTTGGCTAACATCATGCTTCAGAAAATGACTATTCTCAAATATAATGACCCAGGGAGTCCTATGGTAGCATTTTTTATAAATGGGATCTAGATAAAGAATGCTCTGTTTGATTTGGGAGCAACAATAAATGTAATGACTAAGGACATCCTACAGCAACTAAATGTTGCAAGCATGATACCTACTCCTACTGTCTTGTAGCTTGCTAATAGTTATATTGTTAAGCCTGATGGGATAGTAGAGGATCTTATGGTAACTATAGACTCTTGGGAGTAACCAACAGATTTTATGATTCTTTCTCCTAAGGCCACACTAGGCGGGTACCCCATTATTCTTGAAAGGCCATGGTTAGCAATAGAAGACACTTATATTGGATGTCGGATAGGAGACATGACCATTTCTAATGGAAAGAGCACCGAAAAGCTTGTTCTCTACCCTCCTGCTCAGCCCTCCCATGATAGGAATGATCCTATATGGCCACATGTTGGTGAAGAGTTCGAGGAAGTTAATTATGTGGCACAGCTTATGATGTTAAGCAGAAGTCCTTTCATGCAGCTTCAAGATGAAGATGAAGTATTGTCTAACATAATTTAGAACCATTATGAGGTAGAGGAAGCATCATCCTCTCATGCACCTGATTCTACTGATCCAGTGTAGACACTCCTACCCACTCTTCTTGTAGGTGATCTTCCTGCAACCACTCTTCTTGCAATTGCTCTTCGTAAAGACGCTTTTCCTACAGCAATAGGTATGTCTCATACATTTTTGTCACATGAACTCAAGGTACCAAGCATTAGTGAAACAACTATGGTAGAGTTAACTACACAAGTGTAGGTGTCCAAAGGAGGATATATAAATGTTAACAGCAAACTGAGTGAAGAACAACAATTATCATTGGAAAACTTGTTGAGGGCCCACCAGTGTGCATTTGTGTGGGATTATCATGATATGAAGGGATTGGACCCTAAGCTTTGCACTCATAGGATATACATAAGAAATGATTGCATACTAGTGAGGCAACCACAAAGAAGAATTAACCCTGCATTGAGAGAAATAGTAAAAGGGGAACTACAAAAGTTACTATATGCAAGATTCATCTACCCCATTTCAGATAGCCAGTGTGTGTCCCCATTGGTGATTGTGTCCAAAAATGGAGGGAAGTGGCAAGTTTGTGTTGATTACGGGGAACTTAAAGCTGCCACCAAAAAGGACCATTTTCCCTTACCTTTCATAGATCAAGTTTTGGACTCACTTGCAGGAAAGCAGTACTTTTCTTTCCTAAATGGATTCAACGGCTATAACTAGGTCCAAATTGCACTAGAGGACCAGGAGAATACCACCTTTACCTATCCATGGGGGACCTATGCCTACTCAGTACTTCCATTTGGCTTATGCAATGCACCAGCAAATTTTCAGAGGGCAGTCATTAGCATATTTCATATATCTCTCTTCATTGCATGGAAATCTATATGGATGACTTCACTACCTATGGTGTTGATTTCAATGAACCATTGGAAAATCTCAGCAGAGTCCTATAGAGATGTGAAGACCACAATCTATCTTTAAATAGTGAAAAGTGTTTCATGATGATGCAAGAAGGTGTAGTTCTTCGCCACTACATCTCTCACAAAGGAATTCAACTAGATCCTGCAAAGATTGAGGTGATTACCAATCTGCCTATCCCCGCAAAACAAAAATATGCTAGGATTTTCTTAGGAAATGCAGGTTATTATAGGAGGTTCATCAAAGACTTCAAAAAAATGGCAGCACCATTGTATAATCTCCTAACTAAAGATGTTGAATTCTAATGGACAAAAGATTGTGACAAGGCATTTTCTGATTTGAAAGCAGCTTGAACTCATGCTCCTATACTCAAGGGTCCTATTTGGGAGCTTCTTTTTCACATCCATACAGATACATCAGACTATGCTATAGGAGCAGTCTTAGGGCAAAAAGAAGGAGCTATTGAAAATGTTATCTATTTTGTAAACAAAAATCTGCAGGGAGCTAAATTCAACTATACAGTGATGGAAAAAGAAATGTTGGCAGTGATCTATGCCCTAAATAAATTTAGGCACTACATAACAAGCTTCCAGATCTTTGTGCACATTGATCATGCAACCATTAGATACCTCATGAATAAACCCTTGATGTGCAGACACTCTGGTATACTGACATAGCTAATTATCTAGTCACGGGGAGATTCCTCCTCACTTCTCTCCAAAAGAGAGGAGGGTGCTTATTGAAAAATATTTTCCTTTCTCATGGATTGTTGGATATTTGTTCTACATTGGACTAGACCATGTCACGAGGAGATGTGTGAGGGAAGATGAGACATATGACATTTTGCATGCATGTCACAATGAACCCTTTGGAGGGCATTTTCCAGCCAAGAGGACAACAATGAAGATCTTGAATATGAGATATTACTGGCCCACACTCCACAAGAATGCAGGGAGATATACAAGGAAGTGTGATAGATACTAGAGGATGGGCCAGCCAACCAAATCTGATGAGATGCCAGTTTACCCCCAAGTAGTAATCACTCCATTTGAGAAGTGGGGATTGGACTTTGTAGGACCTATTGATCCTTCATCAAATGGTAAATCCTATATCTTGGTATGCATCAATTATGTAGCCAAGTGGGTAGAAATTAAGGCCATGAAGCATGCATGAGACAATAAGGTTGCAAAATTTATTTATGAGCAAATTTTCACATGGTATGGGGTTCCAAGAGAGATAATGACTAATCAAGGGGCTCAATTCACTTCAACCCTTGTTACAGTATTGGTCAATGAGTACAAAATTTGGCACAGGAATTCTACCCCTTATCACACTCAAGCCAATGGCCAAGTTGATGTGACCAACAGATAAATTGAAGCCATTCTGACAAAAACAGTGGCTATCCATAGAAAGGATTGGGCAAGCAGATTACCAAAAGTTGTTTGGGCCTACAGAACTACCTAGAAAACAACTACAAAATTTACTCCATTTGAGTTGTTGTATGAAAAGACAGTTGTGATGCCCATTTAATTTGAGCAAAAGACTCTTAGGACTGCAGTAAACTTGGGAATGAATATCTCTGAGGCACAAAGGGACAGAATCATGCACCTGAATGCTTTGGATGAGATGAGGAAGGTAGCCTTGCATCACACAAAGGTAATGCAAAATCAGAGACTAAAATGGCATGACAAATTCATCAAAGATAAGAAATTCTAGCCAAGTGATTGGGCACTACTCTATGACTCAAGGTATTAAGACAATGCAAGAAAAATGCACACAAGCTGGCTAGGACCATATGAGGTTGCTAAAGTTTTTCCCAATGGATCTATTCAACTCACTACCATTGACCCTCTCATATTTAAGTTGCTTGTCAATGGTCATCGCCTCATGTTGTATCACAAGCCAATTTCTAAGGAGGAGTTCCTGCAGCAATTCACTCAACATGCAGCACTCGAACTTCTTGCAGTCAAAGGAAGCAGACCTAGTATCCCTCCTTTTGGCTAACTAAGGTATGTAACTTGTCATAATAAAGACTTCCATCTTTGTGGGGGTCCACTTCTTCACCCATCCGCCCATCCATTCCACCTTTCTCTCTCTTCCATCATGCCGCCATCATTTCACCTCATTTTATTTCACTCCATTCCATTCCACCTCATTTTGCTCCACTTTCATTAATTACTCAACTGATTTCTTGAAAAGTGACTAGTACTTTCTCCATAATATTTGCAATAAATCTTCCATGAATTCAGGTACGTGTGCATCAATTGTTATATCTTAATTGTCTTTTATTGCATAAATTTAATTGTTGTAAATTAATATGGGCATTTGCCATAGCATGTAATTATTCCCTGCCCTTGTCAAATCATCATTCCACCTTGCATGTGAGGACACATGTGCAAATTTAGGTTGGGGGGGAAAGTGCAAATACCATGTCCTTGTGTCTATTCGTACTAGTTTGCATCAACAAAGTTTAAGTTATTGAGCAGATTTGAATTATGAGTGAGATGACGGCTCGTATGTGTGAAACGACATCAACCGATGCCATTCTTCTTAATCATAGCCTTCATTTATTACTCCTTTACTGCCTTTATTGCTCCTATCATAATCTTAAGCCAAAAGGTAAAATTCAAACAATACTGGTGTTGGAAATTTGGGAGCGTTGCAGGAAGGAGAAGTTTGGTTTTCAGATGAAGATTGCAAGAAGGAAAGCTTTGCAGAGTGATTGTTTGATTGTAGACAATGGGAGGTGGGTTAATTCAAAACGATCCCACGGTTCATGATGTATTACTACAGGATGCACCTTACCTGACCGAGTTTATAAATTATGGTTGGATAGATTATTTCTTGAAGCTGAATGGTTTTGATGAAGACGTTGCATTGGAATTTTCCTAGACATTGTTTGGAGGAAAGGCCACGGTAAATGGGTTTGAGGTCATAGCCACTAAGGAGAGAATTGTAGAAGTTACAGGGTTACCTGCCAATGGTGAATATTACCCTTCTACCACTTTGTAGAGTGATTGTTTGATTACAAACAATGAGAGGTGGGTTAATTCGAAATGAACCCGCAGTTCATGATGTATTACTACAGGATGCACCTTGCCTGACCAAGTTTAGAAATTGTGGATGGATAGATTATTTCGTGAAGCTAAATGGTTTTGGTGAAGATGTTGCATTGGAACTTTCCCAAACATTGTTTGAAGGAAAGGCCACGGTAAAGGGGTTGGAGGTCATAGCCACTAAGGAGAGAATTGTAGAAGTTACAGGGTTACCTACCAATGGTGAACATTACCCTGCTACCAGAGATGCCAGGTCAGCTAGGGCCGAATTTACAGAACCTGGCGACCCTCCATTGAGTTTGGACAAACAAGGAGAAAAGATAATTTATCTACCCGAGCCATGGAAGTAGGTAGTAGTTTATGTTGTGAAGTATATTACCTGTGAAGGTTGTTAGTCAAATCTACATTTTGTGCATATCAAACTCTTGAACCACATGAGGCACGAGAGAAGAATGAATATGCAAAATGTGCTATACCACCTTATTTCAATCATGGGCGCCAAAACCCAAAAAAGTAGGGACAATTTCATTTCCCACCATTGTTTGATCAAATTATTAGTTGAGAATTCTCTGCATGATGTGTCTGCTATATCTTGGGAAGAATTCTTGATATTGATCAAATTAGACCAGAGAATTTGCAACCTAGGGTTTTGCCTCAGCCTCGTAGGGTTAGTAGGAGAATGAGCCATATTCGGTCCGCTCTTGGAGCCTCAACTTTTGAGGTGAGCCCTAGTGTAAACCATCCTATAGCCAAGCAAACCATAGAGATTAGTTCTTCTGAGGCTGAGCATTTAGACAAAAAAGGTTCCTCTCTAGATTTTGATGATGATGTCCCTCTTGGCATCCTAATGAGAACTAGGGCACAAAAGAAGAAGGAAGAAATAAGAAAGGGAAAAGCTAAAAATAAAATGACAGAAAAAGAAGTTTCAAGCTCTAAGAAATGGAAGGCTAATATTGTTCTTCCTGTAGCAAAAGAAAAGCGTAGAAACCCTCCTAGAAAATCAAGACCAACTAGGCTAGCCTTTGGTGTATCTCCCGAGGGAAGCCTTAAGCTTGGAGAAAAATCAAAGGAGGATACAAAAGCTCCAATGGAGCAGATGAATTTTGAGGAAAATGGCATATTTGAGGAAGCAATAAATATAACGTTGGTGGATCTTGCTGACATTGCCGAACAAGTTGAAATCCAAGTGCATGTGGAAAATCAGGAGCTCCTATAGTAAAAGCAAAAGCAAGAGCTCTTGCAGCAAGAGAAAAAGCAAGAGCTCTTGCTACAAGAACAAAAACTTGAGGTCCTATAGCAAGAACAAGAACTTGAGGCCCTGTAGCTAGACCTGGGAGAACAGTCAGCACCCCTACAGCCAGAATTGGCTGAACAAATAGAATCCCTGCAACTGGTACTCTATGAAGAACAAACAAAAGTTCCAGAATTTTTTTTAGTAGGAATACATAGGCCCTATGATTCTTCAATGCACATGGTAGCCATGAACTTATGGAAAGAAGTGCATAGGAGGGAAGAAGAATGGAAAGAAGAGAAACGTAGGCTAAAGAGAGAAATTCAAAAGAGAGATGAAGAGATTGAGGATAAGAATGAATAAATTGTTGCTTTAAAGAAAAAGGTGGATAATATGGCAGCCTTAGTACCTCAGATCTTAGAATGTAGGACTCCTCCATGAAAAGGAAAAGCAGGGGTGCGAAAAACACTTCTCCAATGCTAAGACCACAAAGGAGAAGTGCAAAGACCAACTTTGGAAGCTTTTCTATCTTCTAAAATGAACAGACAAAGCATAATAGGAATCCAAGAAATCAAACACAGAGATAACACCAAATTTACATGGGAAAACCATTTCAGGAAAAAACCCACCACACCAAGAGAAAGACACTTTGTATTATAGTAATCAAAAGTTACATCCAAAGTTATACTCCTCACTCTTTGATAGTTAGCTCACAACAGCATTTGATTTCTCATGCACTCACTATTACAATTTTGTTTTGGCATACAGCGAATACACAAACTCATGTTTTTCTACAAAGACTCTCACTTTGAGTCTTAACCGACTATATCAAGTCTGTCACCAACTACCGATTAGGGTGCATTAATTTCAGACCTTCACCGACACGCCAAATCGATCTCAGATCGGATCCACCTGCAATATTATATTGAGCCACTCCCACATTAAATTCATTGAAGACAAATTACTCTTCACACTTTGCCAACCGCTAAAATCCGATCTCATATTAAATGCATAATATAGCACTTTTTACCAATCCAGCTTTCGGCACTAAATGTTGTTTTGCAACAACGGTTCAAAAACAACCAATGAAAAGATGCCATGTGTCGCACTGCCATTTGCTCTGCTGCTTGGTTGACATCCCTTTGCTATCACTAGCCATTCCATCACGTTCCAGGAAGCAATAATCCACTATCGCCAAAACATTGATCCCCGGCTTTATCGGGTCCCACATGCCATGCGTCCACCACTTAGGAGGTTTTGGTGCATCCAGGAGGGAATCTCTAAGATTCCCATGAGCTCGTCAAAGTGCGAGCTTTTAAGGCTACCATGTGTCCACCGCTCGCGCTCTTCGCTTGGCTTACATGGAAGCAACTGGAGCTCCTTCAGGGAATCTCTAGCGGCATCCACTAGATTCCCCAAGGAACTCCCAAGGCACTGACAAGTTTCTACCATCGAATGACCCCTCGCATAAAGCAAACTGGGGGATTCACCTCCCTTCACTGTGCTCATCACTTTAACAAGCCGCCACGCGTCGGGCGCTTAAGCAATTCCGCTACGAAAGGGCTTTTAGTTGTACCTACTTTTGGATGCCACGGAAAGCAGCCAACACTGTCAGATGATGTCAATAGCAGTTGTTGATGCATGCCATCACCACATCAGTGGGACTTAGCATTTTCTCCTGCTGATAAAAAACCGCTCCGTCGACGAAGTCAATGCAAACCGAGATTTCGCCAACTCCATGCCCGTCGGCTCATCGCTATGACAAACCTCATGGTCTCGCCGATCAGACTAAGTCTCGATGACCAAAAGGTTAGGCCAACCAAATGAGAACCCCATGGTAAAGCGATAAGGGCATAAAATTTATCAAGCCTTTATTTGAGGTCCAAGGCGGTAAGTTGAGGCACATTTTTCCAACAAGCTCCCACTTGACGAAGACTTACTAGCTTCCTCCAGACTCTAAATTTATTGATGATCATAGGCCCCAAGGCCCATTGAACTTGCACACCATCTAAACTTGTATGTGCTCACTGGCTTTTTCAATGCATCAATTCAGAGTATCCACCTTCTCTAAATAAACCTTTCCATCCTCAACCATATCTCTCATGAAGTGATACTGCACATCGAAATGTTTCGTCCTAGCATGGAAAGTTGGATTCTTTTCCAAAAAAATAGCACTTTGACTATTGCAACAAATAGTGATCTTCCATGCATCAAAACCAATATCAGAACATAGATGACTGAGCCAAACAGCTTCTTTGCAGGCGTGAGTCATTGCCATGTATTCTACCTCTATCGTGGACAAAGTGACTACAGTCAGTCGCTTGCTCATCCAACTAATTGCACCACCATTTAACATGAAAGTATATCCACTGGTGGATCTTCAGTTGTCAATGTCCCCTGCCCAATTAGAGTCTACATATCCACGAATGCTGAGAGTTCTCTATGATCCAACCAAATTTTCATGGTAGCATAGAGCACATTCTGAGGTACCTCTCAGATATCTAAACACTCTTTTCACAGCATCCCAATGTGTCCTTCCTAGATTTTCCATAAATCGGTTGAGTACTCCCACTGCTTGGGAAATTTCTGGCCTTATACAAACCATAGCATACATTAAACTGCCAACAACACTCGCATAAGGCACCCTGGTCATGTCCTCCATCTCGGTAGACAATTTGGGACAATCTTCAATAGATAGCTTTGTTCCCAGCAAGACCTGAACAACTAGTTGCTTGTAGACGCTCATATCAAATCTCTTCGGGACATTGTTGATGTACTTACTCTGGCTAACCCAAAGCTTTCTACCTTTTATGTCTCTAGTTATCTCCATCCCCAGAATGTACCTTGTTGCACCAAGATCTTTCATTTCGAACTTTGCAGACAATTGAGACTTAAGATCAAAAATCATAGCCTTACTATTTCCTATGAACAACATATCATCCGCGTATAGGGCAATAATATGCACACGATCATTTTCAGATTTGTAATACACAAAATGATTGGATTTTGATCTCATAAATCCCATAGACAACATAAAGGTGTCAAATTTATGGTACAACATTCTAAGCAACTGCTTCAAACCATACAGAGATTTCTTTAACTTGCATACCAGGTTGTCTTTACCTTTTTCAACGAAATGCTCAAGCTGGGACATGTAAATGTCTTCTTCTAGCTCTCCATGGAGAAACATTTTTTTCACATCCATCTGCTTGATTTCTAAGTCATGCACGGCTACAAGTGACAACAGAAATCTAATAGATATCAACTTAGCTACAGGGGAAAAAATTTCTCCATAATCAATTCCCTCTTCCTGGGAATACCCCTTTGCAACCAACCTTGCTTTATACATCTCATCACTGCCTTCAAGACCAGGTTTCTTCTTAAATACCCATTTACAGCCAACGAACTTTCTTCCTTCAGGCAAAGGTACCAAATCCTAGGTTTCATTCTTTTTCAATGATTCCATTTCTTCATTCATGGCTTCCAACCAGGAATTTGCATCGGGCATATTAATTGTCTCTTTAACAGTCCTAGGCTCCTCAGTGCTAGTAATTAAAGCAAGGGAATAGCTCAAATCCAAAATGGAGAAACCATACCTATCAGGTTGTCATTTTTCACATGTAGACCTTCTCACTGGCTAAGGTTGTGGTTCTTCATCTTCGAAACTTTCAGAGTTGTTTGAGCTCTACTCAATTTCAGGTACACCATGTATTCTCCCTTTTCTAGAGTTTGGGGAATCTCAACTACATCATTCTTCTTTTCTCTTTGATCTGTCTCTAGCTGTGGATTATCTGTAGAAGGTTTCAGCTCTCGAAATATTACACTTCTGCTATACAAAATCTTCTCAGTGACAGGATTCCAAAGCTTGTATCCTTTCACACCGACACCATAGCCAATGAAGATACATTTAACAGCTTTCTTCTCCAGCTTTGATCTTTTCTCATTTGGTACATAAGCATATGCCTCATAGCCAAAGACATGAACATGTCTCAGAGAGGGCTTCTTACCAAACCACGATTTTAAAGTTGTCTTATCAACAAGAGCAGAGCAAGGAAAATGATTTACCAAGTAGCATGTTGTATCCACGTCCTTAGCCCATAACTTCTGCTCTAGACCAGCACTACTCAACATACTCCTTGCCTTTTCCATCAGCATCCTATTCAACCTTTCAGCAACTCCATTCTGTTGTGGAGTATAAGGTGTAGTTTTATGCCATTTAATCCCATGGTCTTTATAGTATCTATCGAAATCTGCAGAACAAAACTCACCGCCATTATCCATTCTCAAGCATTTGATTTTCCTTCCAGTCTAATTCTCTACCAAGTTTTTAAACTCTTTAAAATGACTGAACACTTCTGATTTAATTTTAAGAAAGTATATAAATGCCCTTCTTGAAAAGTCATCAATAAAAGAAACATAATATCTAGACTTTGATAATGAAGGAACATTCACTGGACCAAACACATCAGAATGAACATAGTCCAGTACACCAGAAGATTTATGAGAACTCGAGGAAAAAGAAACACGTTGTTGCTTTCCATAAAGGCAGTGTTCACAGAAATCGAACTCAAGATTACAATCTACAAGCCCTTCAACAAGATTTTTATTTTTCAAGGTTTTTAAACCTTTCTCACCTATGTGACCAAGTCTATGATGCCACAGCATGGTCTTCTCTACTAGGAGTTTCACTTCAATCGCATTCGCATCCAGAGAAGCATCTTCTTCTTCCTCCACAGGAGCAGATTTTCTTGACTTTACAGAGGTGTTGTTTAATTGAACAGGATGTGAATCCAACTTGTACAGAGTGCTAGTACAAGCACCATTGCACCTCTAGCCATCTTACATCCTTTACTCGAGAAAGAAACTTCCACACCAGCATCATTTAGCTTACTGACAGAAAGTAAGTTTCGAGCCAAACCTGGTATGTGTAGTACATCACCAATCCCTTTGATTCTACCATCAGGGAACTATATTTTGACTCTTCCACGACCAACAATCTCCAACGATGAGTCACTTGCTAGGTACACCTTTCCACCATCGTACTTCTCATACTTAGTGAACCAATCTCTATGAGATGTCATGTGAAAGGATGCACCTGAGTCAACTAGCCAGACATCATCCGATGCCTAAGTTTCCAAGGCTGCAATGAAAGCATCTGCATCACTCTGAGAAGAATCATAGTTTGAAGCATTACTCTTCTTCTTCTTCTTCTTCTTCTCCTTACAATCCTTTTGGATATGACCAAACTGCCCACAATTCTAGCGTTTCACCTTGGACCTTTTACTAGGAGACTTTGATCTCCCTACAGATTTAGATTTGGACTTCTTGCCCTTCTTCTTGTCTTTCTCCTTCAATCTACCTCGAACAACAAGGGCCTCTTTGGCCATCTCAGAAGACTTCCTCTGCATTTCTTCAGACAACAACGAAGAAACCACATCTTCCATCTTGAAAGTAGCCGTCATACTTGCAATAGCCATCACCAAGTGATCCCAAGTGTCAGGTAACAAACATAACAGGAGCATGCAACGATCCTCCTCCTCTATCTTCACACCCACAAATGCTAATTGAGCAACACTCATACTAAATAGGTTTAGATGGTCTGCAATAGATGCACCTTCTTCCCATCTTCAAGGAGTACAACTTCTTCCTCAGAAATAACTTATTTACCAGAGACTTTCCCTAATAAATATCGCCAAGCTTCTTCCATAACGAAGCTATAGTCTTCTCCTCATGGGCATTCACGAGTACAGAATCGGCCAGACTAAGTCTTATCAGACCTCTCTCTTTTCTATCTACAAGGTCCCATTCTTCTTGCTTCATACCTTGTGGCATAGTTCCAGACACTACTACCTAGAGGACTCTATCCACTAACAAGTCTTCTACTTTGAGTTTCCACAACTCAAAGTTTTTGCCATTGAATTTCTCAATATCAACTCTTCCTGATGTACTTGCCATCTTAGACAGAACTTGGTCCTTACTTTGTAAGACTCCCACTGGAATAGTATTAGCACAAAAAACTAGCCTCATTGACAAGGATAACACAACTAGCCAAGCTCTGATACCACTTGAAAGGGAAAAACAAGGGTGCAGAAAATGCTTCTCCAATGCTAAGACCATAGAGGAGAAGTGTAAAGACCAAATTTTAAAGCTTTTCTATCTTCTAAGATGAATAGAAAAATCATAACAGGAAACCAGAAAATCAAACACAGAGATAACACCAAATTTACGTGGGAAAACCCTTTCGGGAAAAAACCCACCACACCCTGAGAAAGACACTTTGTATTACAGTAAGCAAAAGTTGCATCCAAAGTTACAGTCCTCACTCTCTGATAGTTAGCTCACAACAACAGTTGAGTTTTCATGCACTCACTATTACAATGTTGTTTTGGCATACAACAAATACACAAACTCATTTTTTTCTACAAAGACTCTCTCACTTTGAGTCTTAACCGACTATATCAAGTCTGTCACCAACTACCGATTAGGGTGCATTAATTTCAGACCTTCACCGACACGCCAAATCAATCTCAAATTGGATCCACCTACAATCTTGCATCGAGCCACTCCCGTATTAAATTCATTGAAGACAAATTACTCTTCGCGCTCTGCCAACCGCCAAAATCTGATCTCATATTAACTGCATAATATAGCAATTTTCACCAATCCATCTTTCGATAATAAATGTTATTTTGCAACAACAATGCAAAAACAACCAATGAAAAGATGCCACGTGTCGTACTATCATTTTCTCTACTGCTTGGCCGACATCCCTTCGCTATCGCTAGCCATTCCATCACATTCTGGGAAGTAATAATGCACTATCACCAAAACACCGATCCCCGGCTTTATCGAGTCCCACACACCACGCGTCCACCGCTTAGGAGGTTCTAAAGCATCCAGGAGGGAATCTCCGAGATTCCCATTAGCCCGTCAAAGTACGAGCTTCTGAGGCTACCATGTGTCCACCGCTCATGCTCTTCGCTTGGCTTATGTGGAAGCAATTAGAGCTCCTTTGGGGAATCTCTAGCGAAATCTGCTAGATTCCCCAGGGAACTCCCAAGGCATTGACAAGTGTCCGCCATCGGATGACCCCTCGCATAAAGAAAACTGGGGGACCCACCTCCCTTCGTTGCGGTCACCACTTTAACAAGCTGCCACACATTGGGCACTTAAGCAATTCCACTCGGTGAAAGGGCTTTGATTGTACCTACTTTTGGATGCCACGAAAATCAGCCAGCATTGTCAGATGAAGTCAATAGAATTCGTTGATGCATGCCATCGCCACATCAATGGGACTTAGCATTTTCTCCTGCCGATAAACAACCGCTCCGTCGACAAAGGAAATGCAAACCGAGATTTCACCAACTCCATGCCTGTCGGCTCATCGTTGTGACAAAACTTGAGGTCTCGTTAATCAAACTAAGTCTCGATGACCAAAAGGTTAGGCCGACCAAATGAGAACCCCACGTTAAAGCGATAACGGCATAATATTCGTCAAGCCTTTATTTGAGGTCCAAACTAGTAAGTTGAGGCACATTTTTCCAACACTCCAAGGGTCTATGCTCTGTGTTTGAAAGAGAAGAATCTTTTGTTTAAGCTAGCAAGGATTGTTCCAAGTTTGAATCCTTCCATTGAGAACCCTCTTGAATTTTTCAATTCTTATCAGATTTCTCCTCCTAAATTGTTTCAGGTTTGATTGGAATTCATTGTTGTATGTTGGAGATGTCCAATTGAGGGCATTCATGTTCTGGATAAAGAACGAAGTTAGTTGGGGAAAGCAGTTCAAGATCTATAGGAAAATTGAATCCAACATTCCCCTTCCCATCAAGGTTGAATCTAGAAATCCAGGAGACATTTTCAAGGATTGGCACAAAATTCTTTACCGACCAAGCTATGGCAATGGGATCTTGTCTAAGAGAGAGGCAATTTATAAAGAATATGAGGAGATAGAAAAAACCATAGGGGAATCTGTAATGGGATACCTATCACAAAGGTGGAACATCCTAACTGATGATTTGAAGCAAGTTGAGCCTCATTCCACACAGAACTATGCTACAGCACTTAAGAGAGTTGATAGATATATACAGATTGGAAGAACAAAGGGACAATTTTGGCTTCCACTAACTTTTCAACCACCTATCCTACTATGGCATGTGCCATACTTTAGGTACTACCGATATGACATAACCACATATTGACAAAGATGGAGCAAGTTGGACAGACAACAAGGGTTCTATTGGGATCCTAATTCAAACACAGCACAGAAACTAATGTAGGATAGCTGGCGGTTACAAATTTTAGGGCATTGACCAAGCAAAAGAATAACTCTTCCTCTGTTGGAGGACCAGCAAGACCTTAGGTTGGGGGGGTGATGAGTCTAGTTTATGGTCTAATTATTGATAGAGTTTGTTGTCCATTTTTTGTAGTCGTCATAGACTTTGATGCTTGGATGTTGACCTTTTTATGATATTTCCTTAAAACCATATACTTTGGACATGAACTTATTTTCATAACTTTTAAATGATATTGACCTGTTATATGAACTATCTGTGTTAATTTTGCATGTGATTAATGAATGTCACTTTGAGATCGTTAGATTAATGAATGTCGCTTTGAGATTGTTATAGATATGCAGTTGTTGTATGTACTAATATTTTCATGTAGATATAATTAAAGGCCTGTAGTCAAGGAAGATTCTACCAGCTGGTCATCCACCATATCGATCAATAAGGTGGTCATTCAATGAGGGCAAACTCTCAACGGAGGGGAGATTCCTCAACCAAATCAAAGATGTAACTGCCTTGTAAATGCTCTTAATTATCATTTGAGTGAATATAGGTGTTACTGTTGTGCTAGATCTGCATGGAGGCAAACATGCCTGACCAGATTTCGTGCATGCATAACCACCTCTCCACTTTCTATGCTTTCCCTAATGTGGTGTCCTCTAGTTCTATCGAAGTTGACCACCTTCCTAGGTGTTTATTTAGTAACTTAGATAAATAAGACTCGGATGCTCCTTCTCTGAAGGCTGCTTAATCTAATGATGTACTCACACTCTTAGTTTTTCTATAATACAGTCATGTTGCTCAATTGTACTCATTTTTTCCAATGAATGAAATGAAGTTATAAGTTTGTGCATCTGAGTTTACATTTGTTTTAGGGAATACTCATCCAAGGGGAGCCACTTGGTGAGTATTCCATCCCTTAGTTTACTTAGTCTTTTTATGTTCAGTAATTAGTTAAGAATCTGACACAACCTGTTCCTGCAGCCACTAGAATTCCATTATGTGATTGTTCCTGTAGCCAAAGAAAAAAGAGTAGTTTCTTGTTTGTTCGCTTAGATTTTCATTTCGGTCATGCATTTCAGCTTAGTTTAGTTATTGGTTGATGCTCAACACTTATTTTATTTCCTTCCAAGCAATTTACTTTCAGCATTGTGTCTTTCTTAACTGTAGGATGAATATGAATACTTTGGATTCCTACTGCACATGCTGTGCTGACCCATTTCAAGTTTACGTCCCTAGGTTGACAAGTTAAATGCACCTTCATGATGATTGAAATTGCTATTTAGGTTAGATGTCCAATCTCTAAATCATAGTTGTAAGGGCTTAGTTGTTAAATCGTTTTAGGAGGCCGACAAGTGCTCCTACCAACAACATAAAATTTTATAAGGATTCTCCTATATAAATGTCTTTGGTTGAGGCAAATTTATAGGATTTTAGATGAGAGATTGGATGGCTAGGATTGAGTTGAAGGATCAAGGACTCTCATTGATTGAGATTCTTGAGATGATGAGGAGATGAAAAGCATATCCATGTGGTAGATGCACATGGATGGATAAAATAATCAATGAACATAGATGGTTGAGGATTCCCTTGGGATGAGTGGATAGATAATATTGAAAGGGTACCTTGGGGGTATGGGAAATCTTCAGACATGTAATGTGTATCAAGACTCATGCCTCATGTATAAAGACCCATGCCTAAGTACATTTTATTGGATGTGCAAATTTTGAATGGATTGATCAATATTAGGAATATGCAAGTGGAAAATTAATAGGCTAATTAGTTTATCTAACTTAGTAAAAAGTGGATAAAATAGAGAATTAAAAAAATAGGGATATTTATTTAATTTATGGGATGAGGATGAGGGACTTAGATAAATATATATTTAGATTTTATTAATCCAATGTTGGACTATATAAGAAGGATGATAAATAATTTATTTTTAGGAATACAATCGAATTAGTGATGAATAGTGGGTGAATAGTGATTTATTAATCAAATAATAAAATATTATTAATTAACAATGGGATGAAAATTAAATAATTAATCATATAAATAGGGATTTTGTTAATTAATAATATAAATAGGGATTTATTCAATCATTTATAGAGTAAATGATTAGGTGATGTCCTAATTATTGTTGAAATCGAGATGAGTAAATTTTATGTGTTTACAATGAGAAATGAGAAAAACATTACTTCAAGCCCTAGTTTTAAGTTCTCATTGATTTGGTTGAAAATATTTGTTGAAGTTAAAAAATGCTTGAAACAACTAGATTTTATGTTTTCATTGTTTTCCTGCTTCCATTTTACTATTCACTTCAATTTTTTCATCTATGGGCCTACTAGAGATTGCTAGGATATGGCCTAGGGTAACCCTTTTTACTAGGATAGGCCACTTTGGTGACCCTACCACATAATATTGGGTCACTTAGACTACCGTGTTGGTTAACTAAGAGACTCTCCCAATCAGTCTTATCAATATGATTGAAGATGGAATTAAATGTTTTCATCAATTGATTGATGTTTACTAAGTTTTTGGTCATTTCTAAGGAATTTATTTTATGAATTATCAATTATCATTTTTTATGACTTCTTAATTATTTTACATTTTTCTTAATTTTATAATTTTCTAAGGTATGACTAAGAATGTCTTCCTTGCAGTACACCTATATATGGTGGATTTTCACTTATGATTAAGCCTAGTTTATGGATTGCTTGGAGGTGTTGTCTATTGTTGACTATGCCACCCGATAGCAAGTTTGACTAGATAGAGTGGCACAAATATTGATTGTTTGCCCTTCATCATTCATTAACTATGCCATCCTTACATATTGGGATGTTGACTAACACCTTTTTATTTCCTTGTATTTTGGGAGAGTGCATGATTACTCTTTATTATGTATACAACATCCTTGGAATTTTAATCAAATGGGAATGAATTTTACTTCTAGAGAGAGAGATAGGGCATGGGAGGCTAGCTTGAATAGCCATCCTAAGAGTTAATCATCTTGGGGAAAAAAACAATGTTTATCTTATATGAACTCATAGAATTTCCATTATACCCCTACAAAATATCATGGTTGGCATAATTGCCTCTTGCTTGTCAAGAGGCAAGAAGGTTTTGATTCTTAGTTGGTGTTATGAACCACTCATTCAATAGCTCAATCATGGCATAATTTTTGTAAGAGGCACTAACATATTATATTTGGTATATGAAGACCTTTACCAAATTCCATAATGAGGATATCTTGTCTTCGACCACCATTCCCTTGTCATAACATGGATCATTGAGTATATTACTCCTTACCAAGGATAGATTCATGCTTTGTACTTGATGCTCTTAAGAACCATGAAAAGGGTCCAACTTGAGCACTTACGTGCATCCATAGAGAAACAAAAACCCTAAAAGATGAGGGTTTCATTTCATACCCTTATAGAGAGATGGAGGATTTTTAGCTAGGATATAGAATCATATGATCCTATTGGCATGGATTTTTTCCTTAGTAGATAGGAAAAAATCAGTGGGCATTCATTCTACTGCATAAGTGCCTCAATGACTTGGAGATGGGTACCATAATGAGTTTTCTCCAATGCCCCCATGCTATAGATCCATTTATGAGTTAATTAATATATACTACATAACACTTTCATGGGTCCCACTTGTTCTAGGTATTCTTATTACATGGTCATTTTGTTGTAATTTACGTCTTTTTATTTGATTCATTCTTGTGCACATGGATGGTTATAGGACTTGTGTTTAATTTATTTATGGATGTCTATTCTTATACATATATGATAGTATACTCATGCATTATTTTTCTATTTTTTTATAAAATGTATGGATGTATTTAATATCTATATACATGAATGTGTAATGCACTTATATTTTATTTCTATTTTTATGGATGCCATTTTTCCATGACTTGAATAAGTGATTATTATTATATTATATGCATATTTAAAAAACAATACAACTTCTCTTAAGCAATATTTTTTACCTAGGTGATTGTGGGTTGACTGACATAAGATACCTACTAAAATTTTGAGATAGGATTTATTATGGAACCAATTTGGAATGAGAAAGGTGGTGGAAAAATTGTTAGATTAAGCTTACAAAAGGATAAAGGTTGATCCTTATCTACATTGAACACTTACACTAATTTTTGACATGAACAAGCTACAAAGTTTATTAGCACCATCTAGACATAGACCAATAAGGTGGCCAATAGGTCAAATTGATTCTAAAGGATTATCTCCTCAAAAAAAATGGCCCTAGAAAGAATGATAGATTTGTAATTTTCTTGAATTGTGTGTGTGCGCGCTTTTTTTGTTTCTTTTTTCTTTTTCTTTTTCTTTTTCTTTTTTCTTTTTTTATTTTTTTGATGAGATATCACCCTAATAATTTAATCTTAGAATATTCTCAACCATGATTATGGACATCAATAAACTTATTTTATTTTTATTTTCTACTTTCAATGGTTTTGCATATATAATTTTTATTTTTTACATTTTTATATTATTTTGTAAAGTTAAGGGAATAGGTTCCTCAAAAAGGATAACTAGATTCTAAGACTTCCCTCTTGATAAGGATGATTAGGGGAGACCTTACTATTAGCTTCTATTAGGTACTATAATCTTGAAATCATGTTTATTTAGAATTTATTGAATGATAGCTAAGACCATGATTAGTGTAAAGCTTAAACTTAACTAGATTTAGAATTGTTGGGAATGCAAATGGGAAATGGTAAACATGATTTTTAGGAATCTATGGTTTAATAAAGGAAAACATATGCTTACAAATTTTAGACTCCTTAATATCAAAAAATGAACAAGAGAAAACCACTAACAAATGCAATGTGAATATAATTAGATACGTATATTTCTTTTAGAATACATGATTTTTTTGGTTTTTTGCTTCTTTTTATTTTTTAAAAAATTAAGAAATTTTATTGTTTATGATTTAAACATCAAATTTATTAAGATGGAAGGCATTTAATATTTTCTAAATTCCTCCCATTCCATCATGCACAATAGATAGGCATCATTTCTAACGTCTTCTTCTACCCAACTTGATCTAGATTTCTAGCATTCACTATATCTTGTATTAATTAAGTTATCAATTTTGAACTCAAGGTCTCTGAATGTGAATGGTTTAGAGAAAAGCTTTATTTTTCTACTTTATTACATTTTCTATGTATTATAATTTGTGCTTTTCAACCACTCATAACCTTCTTTCATGTATCATTTTCATTCCTACTAGCTTGATTGCTCGATTTTGTTTGTCATCTAAGAGTCCTTGTAAATATACTTCAATACTTGGTAATTTAACTTCTAGAAATGGGATTTCTCTAATATGAAGGTAAGAGCATAGAAGTTTGTTCCCATTTGAATTTGAACACTTGTCTTATAAATGTCTAGAGAAAGATATAATTGTAGATGCCAATGGTGTTGAAGACTTGGGTTGTTGGCAACATGAGCATGATGATGTATGGATGATGTTGATGTATGGTGTGGGGAGATTGTTGAATGGATATGAGCATGACAGTGTATAGTTTTTTCATTGATGGTAACCCATTATAAAGACATAGTAGTGTTGGTCCAAAGAAGACCAAATGTTTTGTAGATTTTCCTAAGTCTCAGTGTATAGTTTTCAATGTTCAATGAACCAGTTTTATGGTCTGCATTGCTCCGCTATGAAGAATATGATCATGCCATTTTGAGGTAATTTTGGTGCATGTTGAAGGTGTCTAAATCTAAATATTCAATCTTGTATGTCTTCTGAAGTTGAAGATAATTTTGATAGAGTATCAACTTTGGAAATAACAAAGTTGCAGTTACAGAGTGTATGTTTGAATGCTCCACATTCCACTGCGGATGAATATTTTGCTATGGGGTTATGAGGAATTTTTTGAGGATGTTATTAGTGTGTATGCTCCATGGGGCAAGTTTTTTTGTGGTTTTGTGTTGAGTTCTGAGTGAATAGTTGGTTCATTTTGTTGTTACTTCACCAATAGTGTCGACCTAAAGGTTTTGGGGTCACACAGAGTTAAATTGTGTAAAGAGAATGTTTATGGGAGTGATTATAGGTCAGTCCAACCTATTTTTATGGTGTAAACATCTTGATTCTTTTTGAAAGGCATATGTGTTGGTGTTTTGGGGTTGACAGGTTATGCGATACATAGTACATCTAATTAGGTCGACCTAATTGATGTTTTAGATAGTTGTGGTATATATACAAGGTCAATTCCTTGTGCGAAGATGTGTGTGATGTGAATAAGTATGTGTGAGAGATTTGGTGTAGAAATAAGTGTGAATTGTAGTTGTGGTGAGTTATGAAGTGTTTTAACTCAATTTTTTTAGCTTCAACGAAACTGTATCTTTGGCATGTTGCAGATGCATTATTAGTAGTTCATCATTGGCAGTGAGCCACCCTTTCTTCTATCTCTTTCTATTCTGAGTAGTGATCCCTTTGGTAGTGAGCCACCAGTAGTGAGCCATTCTCCTTTTGGATAGTGAGTCCTTGGACACTGAGTTCACCATTCTGTATCAAACATTGTAATCAATGATAATATATTATGAGCTAATCCTTACCGTGGCTTTTCCCTTTCAAGGGTTTTCCATGTAAATCTAGTTTTCTTGTGTTCTTTTATGTGTTGCATGCTTTATGCATTTCTTTCCATCACTACAAGTTTAATTTTATGCATTGAATGAATGTTTAAGTTGACAAAGTTAATGAGTTTCAATGAATATTGATTCATCCCCCCTCTCACTATTTTGGGTGTTAAATCATTAGTATCAAAGCTTGGTTCCTTCAATTGGATTGATCATTGAGGTAGATCTTGGAGGTTGAGCACATGGCTAGAAGGAATTATCCTATCCCTTCAGAAGAGATTAACCTTGAAGGGTTTATTGAAGAAGATTGTGAGGTTGATATGGAGGGAGAACTCAAATCAACTCTTGATGATCTAGATAAAGTAGAATCTGAGAATAGAGATATGAAATAGAATCTTAAGGATTCATATGAGTGTATCAAGAAGTTGAGAGAGAACCTCAAGAAAGTTACATAAATATTCAAGGAAACAAATGAGCAGTTGAAGCAATCAAATGAAACAATCACTAATCTAAAAGTGCAAGTTGAAGAAGGAAAAATAATTGAAGACTTCCTAAATACCAAATTGAAAGATAAATATGTAGAATTTTCAAACCTTGAACAAGAGATTGTGACTTTGAGATAAGATCTATAGAAAGAAAAAAAATAAAATGAAAAATTTAAGAAGAGCTCCACCCTACTTGATGAGATGATTGTGAATCAGAAGGATTTTAAGGACAAATAAGGATTAGGGTTTGAAAAAGGAGAATCGAACTTCAAACAATGTTGAAAAGAAGAATGATAAGACGAGCAATGTTAAATAGATATGAAACCAGAAGAAAAAATTTAAAAGGCCTCCTATCAGACAACCTGTTGCACAAAGGTATTCATATTTTAATGTTTATTGTTATTCCTACAATAAGTTTGGACATAGAGTTGTAGAGTGTAGAAGCAAAATGAATCAAAATGTTCAATTATTTTTTGGTCAATGCCATACATGCAATAGATTTGGTCATAAAGATAGTGAATGTAGAATTCAGATTATGAGTAGTTACAATAATGGTATGATGTTCCAATCTTTCAATGATTGTTGTTATACATGCAATGGATTTGGACATAAGGCTTTTGAATGTAGATCTAAAAAGGCAAGAAGTAAGCTTGTTCAAAAGAGTGTCACATGTCATAAATACAACAAACTAGGACAGAGTTAAGTTTTGTAGAAGCAAGAATGTGAAACCCTCTATTTCATAAAAGAAGAGTAATCTGGTAGAGAAGAAGATTGATCCAGTCGAGATGAAGGAAAGGAACAAGATATAGAAAAAGAATGAAGAGATCAAAGTGAAGAATGAGTCTATGCCAGCCCTTGGTGTGGATGTTTCCTACAAAAACTAGATGAAGAACTTTGGCTTAGGGGAAGTTTTAGCAAAAAATATTTCAGCCCCACCAAAGATGTGGTGTTGATGCCTTCAACACACTAGTACATTTTTAGATTGACATGGTTGATCTGTTGATAGTATTTTTGGTATAAAATTTCCTATTACGGAGATTTGCAAAATGAGTGAAGGTGCCTATGATGACACAATGAGGGTTTGCTAGCTTTTTTACCTAACTTTGTCAACTGCAATCAATGCATTTTTAGGTCATCAAAAAAGTGTTTATATGTGATTTCAATGATTAAGTAATTTTTAATCAAGAAATTAAAGTGAAGAGCGGAGAAAAGGAGATTTGAAGTGATTCTAAGTTGTTGTGTGAAACCCTACCGATAAAGAATTAAAAGTTATTTATCGTTTCTTGTTTAACCCTAGTTTCAAAAGTGATTCAAGATTTTTACCCCACAAGTAGTTGATGTCTTAGAGTGGCCAAGACCTAAGTTTAAGAAACATCCATACAAGTCCATGGAGATGGACCCTGAAGGTTCTTTTTCAAGGGTTCCATACATGTGATGCACACAAAGGATGTGTGGATTTACATTCACAGAAAAATGGAAGAATATAATCATATGAAGATTGTGGAATATTAGGTAAATGAATTGATAGGAGATGATTTTGAATTGAAACCTAAATTTGAGAGTTTGACAAAGAAGAAATTGGATGTATGGAATAATTTCCCCAATTTGTGTTATGAGAATGAATGGGTAAAGTGTGTGCTCAGCCTAATTCATGATAAGTTCATGTGGATAGACATGTCGCACATGATAAACAAGGAATCTATTAGGGTTGTCACAGGGTTATGTTGAAATGGACCCATTCCAATAATGAAGGACATGAAGAATGAAATAGTAATGAAGCTCACTAGTGCAAAAATTGACAAACGTGCCCTAATGGTGAAGGATATTGATGATCCAACAGTTAAGTATGCATTGATGATGATTGGTTATAAGATCTTTTATATAAATAGAGAGAACTTTGTGTCGTCTATCACTATTCACATTGCTCAATAGATGGTGAAAGAAGGTCTAGATATTGATATGTGTGAACTCCTGAGACAACACTTGATGGAGAATATTTAGAATACCAAGTAATCTTGGTACCCCTTTTGGTATGGTACCCTAATTGTATGTTTATTATTTTAATTTCTTAAAGAAGTTACCAATACAAACAACATTATGTGGTTGGACAATATTCTTGTTGTTATTCAAATTAGAGACCACTTGAGAAGGTTAGGGAATCTGGAAACCCAGAAAACCATTTTGTGGGGTTTCTTCAAGACTTTTCAAGGAAAAATACAAGAAAGAGAAAGGATACTGGTAAAAATTTGAGAAATATAAGAATGAAATAACTCTCATGGTTAGCAGAGATAACTACATTATGGAAATAGTTGAACCTAGAACTATTTTGATCATAGAGTTGGGATATGAGTTTATAGCAAAAGAGCTTCCCAATTTAGTAGATATTATGCTAAGTAAATCAAGAGATCCATCAATAGATAGGTTTGGAACTTATGCAGAGAAATCAACTAAAGTAAATCTTGAGAAGAGGAAGAGCATTGAGAAGAATGTGGAGAAGATGAAAACTCAATTGGAAGACCTTGTGAACCCACTTAAGGGTTCTGTGGAGAAAACTAAAGCTACATCTATTGCTTTGCAAGTTACCCCAAGCACAAGAAGGTCTATCAGTACCTCAGCCTCCTCTCCCTCTATTCTGAAGCCCTTCAAAACAAAGGTTGTAGGAAGCTCAAAGAAGAAATAAATGTCTGGCCCATCTGTGCACCAAATGCCTCCTAAGAGGAGAAGAAAATAAAAGGCCACTAGGGAGAAATACATCAGCTATGAGGATGAGGAAGATGTAGAAGAAGAAGGACCACAATTGGTCTGGAAGAAGAAGTCTCAAGCCACTTTGTAAGAGACTACTTCCAAGAGAAGAAATGTTGATATTGTAGATACTGAAAGTGAAGAGGAAGTGCAGAAAGAAAATAAGGGTTGTGTGTTTCAAAGAAGAGAAAAGAGTTCAGGTGAAGGAGAAAAATCATCTAAAGGCAAGGGGAAGAAGAAAGAGAAGATCCCTTTGGTAAGGGAACATATTCCCTTGAAGTTTGATGCTTTGTTTAATAGTATTTTGGAATTTGGTCTCTTGGAAGAGATAGCTAAAATGTATTTGGAGTCTAACAATGAAGACAAGGTGACAATTGAAGAAGCCATCATTAAGTACATGGTAACTTTTGACACTGGCTTAGATTAATTGAGGATCAATTGCTTGATGACTTGAAAACTATTTTAACTGCAAGAAGGTAAGAATCTATTGAAGAAGATGGAAAGATAAATGCATTTTCCTTGGAGAAGATAGGTTCTTATCTTACAGTTAAGGACAAATGCAAATTGTTTAAACTATACAATAAGAAATTTAGAACAAAATCAAGAGTTAACATTCTAATGAGAAAATACAAAGAAGACATTGAAATACTAAAGAATGAGACTCTGCAGAAGGTTGAAGAACTAGCTAAAGGGTTGGAAGTCCCTCTGGATAGTGAAGAAAAAATGTAGAATGATGCATCTATCCCAGAAATCAATGAGCCTAAAAATGCACATGAGCATGTGCCTGAGCTTGATAATGTGCAAGAAAACTTGGCTACAGATCATACCCCTCCAATTGTTGAGAATGTTGTTGAAGGAGGAAACAATGATGATATGCAAGATTCCCCCAAATAAAGAGGAAGCTCAAAATGATCAAAATTTTCCCCCTTTGGATATGGAGAAAGATATTGAGCAGAAAGAAGAAGAAAAACAAGAAGTCTTGAAGAATTTTGAGACACAAAAGGATGAAAACTTGCCTCCTCTAGATAATGAGAAGCCTATTGAAGAAGAAAAGAATGCAAAAGACTACTCTAGTAATGAAGAAAAGGAGAAGTGTGAGCAGAAGGAAAAAGAAAGTGCAAAAGTTGTTGGTGAATCCTCCAGAACCTTTGGAGATTCATTGAAAAAATTGAACATAGATATATAGTTGCAGTTTGAACTGGTGGTGTCTACACAGCTCCTGCAAATACCCATGCATCAAGGTTAGGTTGATATGATCAAGATCTCTCCCCTGCACAAACTACAACTTGGTGATGTGTTTCATGCCTTCGGAACGAAGGAAATATTGGAAACCCACTAAAAGAGGGCAAAAATGATTGAAGAAGTTGTTAAGGTGTTGCAAGAAGGTATTCCTGGTGCAACTATTGATGATTCCTTATCTGATGTACAGAAGTTGAAGTTGTTGTTAGATTCTTTCAAAGATTACTTTGTCGATTTGGAAGAGAAATTGGAAAAAGAAATAGAAAATAAGGTCAATGGCGGGAGATTGACCGAAGTATCTGATAATTGCAGTGTTGCACATGGCAAGTTGCAAGGCAACTTGAGAGTTGTTCATAAATGCTTGGATTAAGCAAATTTTTTGTTTTATTTTTTCTTAAAATGGCCTAACTCTACAAGGAGCATAAAGGACCAAATGGATTCAATATAGTCACAAATTGATCAGGCCTCTGATGCATATGATCCAGAAAATGTTGCAGATGGTGTGACAAGGGAAACAATAATGAATCTGCATGGAAAATTCTTCCTACTACATGAATAGAAAGAGAATATCATTATCTTGTATAGCCAGCTCAGAGATTTGGTAAGTCCAAGACTTACAACCTTAACTGAAGTTTTAACAAAATGTAGAGAAGGTGGTGCAAAATAATTTGGTGCCTAGTTCTCTAGGGGTGATCCCACAATATTGGTTTACAATTTTTGGCCAAATTGGACATTGAATTGAATTTTTTAACTAAATCTTCACTTTCAGGCACCTATAGTAGCTAAACCGTGAGAAATTTGAAGATGATGCAAACTAGTGATTTCTGACATTTTGTCTACAGATTCTAAATAATTTTTTTCAAATTTTTTGGAATCATATTGCACTTATTTTTCAATCTCCTTCAAAAATTAGTTTGTAAGAGTAAACACCATTTTTAAAGAGTTAGGTTACTGGCTAACACATAATTTTTTTCTATGAAGGATAAAATTCTAATTTTTTCAAGTTTCAATTCATAACTACGATATCTAGTGCATGGAATTGGTTTCATAGCATTTCATTGAATATTTTTTTCTTAATTCAGTTTCAAAGTCAAACCAATTACAATTTAGACATGATTTATTGGCTAAAACATGACTTTTTTGTATGTATCAAAATTCAAATTTATTTTTGTTGGATCAAGGACATCAATATCTAGTGCACTGATTTTTTTCAAATTTATTTTATAATTTTCTATTTTTCCACATGTGCAAAACAGAGCTTGATTTTCAGTGAAAAACCTACATTCACAAGAAATAAAAAATAAATATAATAATCAAATTAAATTTATTTAAAATTATACTTTTTGGGAAGCTTATAATAAGGACTACATACTTACAAAAAATAAATTTTGAATGATCCCCCAAAAGGTAAATCAAAAGTTGTTTTTTATCAGCATTTTGATAAGTGTAAAGGAGACTCTGTTATAGGTATGGTTTAAAACTTGCAGGGTTCTATCCAAGGGGGTTTGATCTAAGGTGGTTTGATCAAACCCTCTTCAATTGGAATCCTTTAAATGGAACTTTTCAAGGATTAAATCATTATATTTTCTAAAAATATGTGATTTCAGCAAAATTAGGATCTCCCAGAAAGTGTAAACCACTATTGTGGGATCACCCCTAGATGAAGGGGAAGATCTCCTTATTCTATTTGAAAATCAATGCAATGTACTTGCCTTTGCCAAAAAGGATTAGGAGATAGGAAAGAAAGACTGGGAGGCACTCCTTGCCAAATTTTTTTGTATAGTATATTTGATGTCATTTTTATTTGTTCATCCAAAATTGAAATAGATTATATTTTTATATTCTAAACTAAAACAGAATGAAATTTTAATTAATTTTTCAAAAAATAAGAAAAACACACTCAAATTTTCATTTTTAAGATGTATCCACTTCAAAAATCAACTAAAAATTATATATTTATTAAAAAAATTAGACATAAAAAATTGGACTAAAAAATAGAACAAATTAATAGTTTTTAAATTTTTGGAATCCACTTTCAATAAAAGTAACACCGAAAGCTCCAATCAAACAAAAGTAACATGAAAATTGATTTCTCATAAAATCGACAAATTGTGAGGTAGA
This sequence comes from Sequoiadendron giganteum, assembly GCA_007115665.2. NCBI lineage: Eukaryota > Viridiplantae > Streptophyta > Pinopsida > Cupressales > Cupressaceae > Sequoiadendron > Sequoiadendron giganteum. Next base: position 717,750,482 of record CM021100.1, read on the forward strand.
AGCATCTTCTTACATCACCCCCCGCAATCTAGTGGATTCTTCCACATCCCCTATTACCTAAAATTAGCTGACCCTCCTTTTGCCCACTCCAGATAAAATGAAAAACAATTTTCTAGCATCCATTTTTCACAAACCGAAGGGAGATAGATGGTAGCCGTTGGAATTATTATGCCACTCTAAATACATTGAATTTTGTGGGAAAAATGGGGAAGGTCGGTGATACGAAATCTGCGACACAGGAATGCCAATTGCATAGCCATTCACTGCTCTGTTATCAGCGGCTCACTGCCGCGGCCACCAATTACAGTCACCAACTTAATCCATACACCTATCAAAACAGACGAGCTTAGGTTGTGCCGCTACCCCCGACCTGCCAAGAGCGTGCTATGGAACAGAGGAGAGTAAATTCCTAGGCGCCGTCTGCAGCCAATTCTCACAAATTGAAGGAGATACAATGCTATGGTGACGGTAGCCATTGGATTTAGTATGCATTGAAATTCTGTGGGGAAAATTAGCAGAGATAGGGATTGGCGATGAGTGTGGCAGTGCCATACGAAAATTGCGAGACGGGAATGCCAATTGCATAGCCATTCATCGCTCTGTTATTAGCAGCTCGCTGCCGCAGCGGCCAATTGCAGTCACCACTTGAGCTTCCATTTAGTCTCGGCTTGGAAGGAAAAGCCGAAAACTTCATCTCAGCTTGAGGTCTTGAAATGCGTAGACACGGATCAGTTCTGTCCAGAAATCTGAGGGAGAAATCAAGAGTACCTAAAATTGATTTGACATATTCAACATGTCTTGTGATATAAAACACATAGCGTTATTAGCTAAGATCTTAGTTGGAACTCTAAACTTGGTTATAATGTTGTTTGTCAAGAAATCCACTACCACCTTGGATGTTGCATTACGATTTGGAATTGCCTCGTCTCACTTGGCGAAGTATTCAATGGCCACAAGGATCCACTTATATACATTGTTGGACTTTTGTTAAAAAGGGGCCTCAATTGAAAGAGCTAACAAGGGAAATGCACCAAAAAACTTTACTCTTCCTTAGAATCTTTGAAAAGCATCACACCTTAAGATCATTCATGCTACATCCTTACACAATGTGGGCCACCAAAATACAACCCTAAGGATTTTATGTGTATTGGTCTTAGCCTTGAAGTGTCCACCACACACACCATGGTGACACTCCATAATTAGTTTGTTAGCTTGTTTGGTATCCAATCATTTTAGTGAAACTCCCTCTTAGTTTCTCCACATCAACTCATCCTAAATCAACACATATTTTTAAGATTGGGGTGATCCCACAATAGTGGGTTACACTTTTTGGCCAAACTTGACATTGAACTTAAACTTTTTAATTAAATCTTCACTTTCGGACACCTATAGCTCCCAAATAATGAGGAATTTGAAGATGATGCAAACTAGTGATTTGTGACATTTTGTCTATAGATTCTAAATATTTTTTTGAAAAAAAATTGGAATCAAATTGCATTTCATTTTCCATCTCCTTTAATAACTAGTTTTTAACAGTAAACAAAATTTTTTAAAAGCGATGTTTACTATATAACACAACTTCTTTTCTATGAAGGATAAAATTATATTTTTTTCTAATTTAGATTTGTAACTACGATATCTAGCTCCTTCATTTGGTTTCATATTTTTCTATCAAATATTTTTTCTTAATTAAGTTTTGAAGTCAAAATAATTACAATTTAGACATAGGTGTACTGTATAACACAACTTTTTTTTATGTATCAAAATTCAATTTTATTTTATTTTTTGGATCAAGAACATCAATACCAAGCACCTAGATATTTTTTAGATTTTTTTTTTGATAGTATACTATCTTTCCACATGTGCAGAACAAAGAACTTGATTTTCGGTGAAAAACCTACATTCACAAGAAATTAAAAATATATATATAATAATCAAATTAAATATATTTAAAGTTATGTTTTTTGGGAAGCTTATAATAAGGAATACATACTTACAAAACATAAATTTTAAATTAATTCATTTCATCCCCCAAAAGGTAAATCAAAAGTGGTTTTTATCAACAATTTGATAAGTGTAGAAGGGACTCCATTATAGGTATGGTTTAAAACCAGTGGGGTTCTATCCAAGGGGGTTTGATCTAAGGGGACTTGATCAAACCATATTCAATTAGAATACTTTAAATAGAACCTTTCAATACTTAAATCATTATATTTTCTAAAAATATGTGATCTCAGCAAGAATCAAGATGTCCCAGAAAGTGTAACCCCTTTATTGTGGTAGCGCCCTTGGAGCTTGAGGGTTCTCCTTTGATTTTGATCCATTGATTGTGGTAAATTCATGTTCACTAGGTAGAATATTACGTCCTTGTACCAAGGATTTTCGTTCAACGTACATGGAAGGGCAACATCCTCTATATTCACCTCATTCACCTTTGTTGATTCTAAGTTGGAATTTTCCATTAATTTAGCCATGCCTCGGCCTCTAAGAAGTTTTGTGATGTAAATATCCATAATTGAGTGTTCAAATCTTATAGCAAATCGATATTGGCATTTCTAATTTTTGATGATGTTTATTTCATGTCTAGTTGCTATGTGAAAAATGATTTATGAGTTGTCCCTGCACTTAAAAGATCCTAGTTATGTTTGTTTAGATCATATTTACCTATTTTCTTGTTGAATTAGCCTGGATATTTCAATTTTTTCATGCACTTTTTCTTCAATTGGAGTTATTGGATAGATAAATTCCCCCTAATATTGTTTAAGATTAGTTTGATCTAATCTTCTTTTACTCCTGGACACATTAAGCATAAACACTAAGTGAGGAGGAAGATAGATTAATGAGAGGAAAGCATGTTTTTTGTTGAGTGCCTCATGGAAAATTGAGAGGTCTACCTTTTTTTCTAAAGTTTTAATAAGGCCAAATGCATGCAAGAAAAAACTATTCTATCTTTCTTGAAAATAAACTATTATATTTATAATTTTTGAAATAATTAAATGATCTGATATAATTTATGAGTTTTAGATTTTGGTGAGTGTTGGTATTCCTCTTTTTTTAGTCTTAAATTTGAAAGCAAATAATTGTTTGTAATACCTCATGTTGGGATTGAGGGTTTAATTTTGCATGCCTTGTATTGGGATCAAGGGATTTTGCAAGAAACTTAACAAATAAAATCTACTATATTTGAAAGAAAAAGATTTAATCTATTTTAAACTTAAAGATTCCTACCTTAAACAACAAATAGAAACACAAAGTTACTATTCTTAGGAAATTTTAAATTTTCTTATTACTAAATGAATGGTTTAAAAAAATTATAATATCAAGAAGCTTCACATTAGCTTTTGGTTTTGTTGATGGTGGCTTGTATCCTTAAAGATCCCAACTTCTTTTTGGATCCTCCTCTACAACAATTGGAACCTCCTATTGATGACAATGGAGATGGGGAAGCTTTGGATTGGGAATTAGATATTACTTGGAAGATATAGGAAGTTTTGAAGCTTTAATGCATAAGGGAAAAAGCTCAAAAAGTTATATGTTGAGCGTAAGAATGTTGTGGCATAGGTTGCAATGCAAAAGGCTTAATTCTTAAAGTGGCTAATTACCTTGTGTTTGGAATCAAGGGAATAGGGAATGAAGAGCTACTATCAAGAATCTTGACAAAATATAGAAAAATCAAACTTTGCATATGTTGAAGGCAAGGCAATTATTTATAGGTTTGAAGCTTCTAAATTATGGGTGCTATTGGAAGAGGACTAGAGAGTTGATGGATAGATAATTAAAGAGTTGGTTGAGAGTCAAGGGGAGATAACCAATTAGGAGAAGAGATGGCTAAGTCAAGACTAGAAAGAAATCTTAATTATAAGAAAAAATGGCGAAAAAATAGTAAGAACTGAGTAATTATGCATCTACCAAACATGATAGGATCACCTCTTTTGTCAAAGAAGGTTTCCCAAACAACTATATAATCTCCCAAGAAACCCTTTAGTTGAAGGTTTCCAAAAGGTTTTTGGTGTTGCATAAGTACCTTGAACTCAATTTGAAGGCCAAACAAGACGGATAAGAGGCTAGGAGGGGCAAGGACATTGTCATCAAGTTGGAAAATGCTAAGAGGATATGTAATTCATGTCACATGGCTCGTGAGCTGGATTGCCAAATCATCATCAAACTAGACCATGCTAGCCTATGCAAATTTTAGGCACTTACAATGCCAACATTTGAAGACATATAAAGGTTAATTGTTCCCAAGGAGGCTTATGATTAGGACTACATCAAGTTTTCATTCTTCCATCTTATTGCATTCATTTTAGGAGGGATCCTTCTACATGTTTCATTATGCATTGAGCATTGTACCACCTTGTTGATCAACACAACATCCTATTTGCTTGCACTTTTTATTTAACATCATTTTCTCTACATTAGAAGGTAGTTCAAAAGTCCACGATTACTAGAAAGAACTCAAAGTATTTCACGAGTATCAAAGAGCATCATATATTGTGTATCAACTTAGAGGATTGTAATCAAATTTCTACACATTAATTATTTTTGTAATTCACTTAAGTTTGAAGCCTCATTATGTTACATAAGCCCTTTCTGACAAAGATACTAAAATCCTTGTTCCATTTAATTTACTAGGTATTTTATTGTTTATATGAATCTATATATTTGTTGTATTGGCTTCATGGTTGGATAGTTCTAAACTAAAGCCTTCATCCATGACTGCATTAGATGTAATGAATGCCTAAGATAATAGATAATGTGCAAGAATTAGGGTTTTGAAACTGTTGATGTAGGAGTTAATATAACAAAGGTGTGATGTAAAACATAGATATAACAAAGAGATTTCATGATTGTGTATTTCAATGTATGATCTTAGGATCTCTATGGATAACAATGATTGTTAAGATGACCTAGGGGTGATGTCATTTTATACAAGTCCTAAGCACACGATTTGAACTTTTTGATGTGCATGTCAACTTGAAACAAAAACATTATTAGCCTTAGACCCATAATAAATTTAAATTTTGCAAACAAGAGGGGCAAGATTGTAAAGACAATGTTGACTTGGGCAATAAAATATTGATTAAAAGCTAAGACTAATTTGAGCCAAGGTAAAATGGTATTTTTTGAATGATAAACAATCTAAAATTAGTGAATACGTCAAATCAAACAAAATAATGTGCTAGAACTATGCACTTATAACTTCCATGCTAAAATAGCATAAAATGAAAGGGAAAGTGCAAGGGTATGTAATTTTCACTTCTATACATAAATAGATATGAAAACAATAAGACATAATTATTTTACATGTAGTTGATGAAGCTCTTGATTTACTTAAATCAAACAAAATAATGCATTAGAACTATGCACTTGTAACTTCCATGCTAAAATGGCATAAAATGAAGGGACAAGTGCGACGGTATGCAATTTTCATTTCTATATATAAATAATGATATTAGATCAATGCAAAATTTTATTACATGTAATTGATGGAGCTCTTAATCTACTTAAAACACAGAATTAATGATATTAGATAAAGGCAAAATTTTATTACATGTAATTGATACTTATCCCAATCTACTTAAAAAGTTTAGAATTATTAATATTATATGTAAATTAAAGTAAAAGTAACATCTCCATTATAACTATATTAGAAAAATTAAAATAATAATGTCAATTTTCTATTTTCTAATGAAAAGAAATCACTTTCCCTTGCATCACCTACAAATGTCTTCATTCTTGTTCATTTAAACATACACAATATTCACATAATGGCTAAAAATGAATTTGTACTTCTCTTTATTTTAGACTTACTTCGACTTGATTAGCTTTTATGTAATGACTTGCATACAAGTGGCATATTTTTTAGATAAAAGTTGACAAATTATATGAACATTGACTAATCTCAACTTCTTCGATTTGAAGAACTTTGAGATTTTTGTTCACCACGTTAAATCAAAATAATGACGAAACCAATTTATGGTGCAAAATCAATCCTTACACTTTTAAAATAATTCAAAATTTTAATATTGAACGTATTCTCTCATTTACCTTATTAGTTATTGCTTGTTGACTTAAACCTCGAGTATCTATCATGAACTTCAAGTACACCCATGTTAACACAAGAGTGTCAACATTGCTAAAATGATATTTCAAGAACTCTTAAGTACACTCACATTATCATAAGAGCATTAACATTACTAAAATATTTATCAAGAAGTAGTGCATTCACATTATCACAAGAGCATCAACATTATTTATCAAGATTGGTACACTCACATTATCACAAGAGCATCAACATTAGATCAACAATTAGTGTATGGACTAGCAATAGATAGACATATTGCATGGTTGTTTACCATCTTCAATCTTTAGTTCACAAGCCACTAAATCAGTTCAACTGTAGATTTGACTAAGTGCAATACAACCCTCACTTAACAAGCTCCTCAAAAGTGCATTAAAACCATCATTTCCTTGTTAAAAAATTTCAAGTTAGACAAATCAATTTTTTAATTGTAAGACTTACCAACTTACCAAATTGATTTCATATATGACAGATCAATTATACACAAAATTTAATTCTACATTATTAAATTGAACCAAATCAAATCACATTTTATCTCGAACTCAAAATAATTCAATTTTTTTTATACCACAACTAAATCTAATATTTGTGTTATTTGAATTAGAGAATTACAACTTATAATGCAAAGCTATCCATCTAATTGCACTTAGAATTAACCCTAATCCTGCATCATTTTGATATGCATATTTATCAAATTTCAACTCTTAATTATAAAATATTAATTGCATTTAACTAACCAATTTAATTAGTCCATAGAAAAATAAAAGAAACATAATAAATCTATCTTTATTTCTTTTCATTTGAAAGAATAATACTTTTACCACTGGTCAAAGGCAAATGATTAAATTATACAAGGACACGTATAAAAGAGGTCAAGGAAGATAATTCTTTAAGAAGAGAAATCAAGAAAAGTGTGCAGGTTGTCGTCTCTGAGAGAAATCAGGCGGCGTCAACACGGGGGGGATTCCGTTCAAATTCTTGGGCAAATCGATAGCTTCGGGATGGGGGTTGCCCTGCTCCGCCAGCAGGTCCCGGGGTGGAACGGGGTAAACACCAGAAAAGCAGGCGTCGCAGAAGGACGGGGCGTCCTCGCCCAGCATTTCTCTCAGCCTTGGCAATGGCAGAAAAGCCAGAGAATCCGCTCCTATAAACTTCCGGGTCTCTTCTATGCTCAGCCTATGCGATATAAGCTCCTCTGTGCTCGGAGTATCCACGCCGTAATAGCAGGACCCGATGATAGGCGGGCTCGCAATCCTCATGTGCACTTCCGTTGCCCCTGCGTCCTTAATTAACCTGACGATCTTCGACGAGGTGGTGCCTCTAACAATGGAGTCGTCCACAACCACCACCTTCTTGCCCTCCAGCACGCCTCTGACTGGTGCTAACTTCAGCTTTACGCCGAAATCACGGATCTTTTGGGACGGTTCAATGAAAGTCCTGCCAACATAGTGTGACCGGATGAGCCCCTGCTGGAACGGTCGCTTGGCCTGGGCGGCGTACCCGAGGGCGGCAACAACGCCGGAATCCGGCACGGCGATTACTACATCGCAGTCTGCGGGGGCTTCGTCTGCAAGAATCTGGCCGAATTTGTAGCGTGACTCGTATACAGAACGCCCGAAGACGATCGAGCTGGGGAGGGAGAAGTAAATGTGTTCAAAAATACAGGCTTTCTGCTGCTTGTGCGGCAACAGACAGAGACTGCTGATTCCATCTGCGTCAACAACAATAACCTCCCCTGCGTTCACTTCCCGCTCATAAGTCGCCTCTATCAAATCCAGTGCACAAGTCTCCGAGGCAAAAACAATGGCGCCGTTGCTGCGCCGACCCATGACCAGGGGTCGAAACCCGTGGGGGTCACGCACCGCCACAAGCTTGTCCTCCGTTAGAAACACAAACGAATAAGCCCCCTCCAATCGCTCGCATGCGTCCACCAGTCTAGAAATGAAGGGCCTCGCGGTGGAGGTGGCGATGAGGTGCAGCACCACTTCTGTATCCGAAGAAGTGTTGAAAATGGAACCCTGGTCCTCCAGCGCCGCCCGGAGGAGCTTGTAGTTTACCAGGTTTCCATTGTGCGCCACCGCCACGGAGCCGAAGCGGTAGCCCGCCGTAAATGGCTGCACATTCCGGGCCTCCGATGCCCCTGCGGTCGCATACCTCACGTGACCGATGGCTGACTTCCCCGGCAGCCCGCTTAACTTTGTTTCATTGAAAACATCGGAAACCAGCCCAATTCCAGTTTCCCCTTTCAGAGACCCCTTGTGAGCAGCCACAATCCCCGCTCCCTCCTGCCCTCTGTGCTGCAGCGCATGCAATGCAAGGTAGCTGAGCCGGCTCGCCTCCTCGTCCCCGAAAATCCCCACCACGCCGCATTCTTCTCTCAAGACATCGTCATCTTCTTCTTCTCGCTGCCGGCGCATCTCTACTGCACTGGCCATCGGGTTATGAGAGTCTTCTGCAAGGCCTGAGCACTCCAAAACATCTGGAACAACAGGGCCACCAAAGCTTGCATGCGCCCCCGCTGCCGCTCCCGCTATCATAGCAGAATAGCGCCTATTTTTCTTGCCCCTTAAATTGCAGACGATCTCTGCTTTACTCAGACTAACAGAATGATTTTTACTGCTCTTGATCAAGGTCCTTCCTGCGGGCGAAACAGGCAGCCCTCCAGCCTGCAAGGCGGCGGCGGCCTCCATCTTTATTACTGACAAATACACACTCAATCCCAACCTACTGCAAATAAAATAAAAGTACCAAATGCTTTCTTGCAAAACCTAACCAACGATTTTTTGAACCTCAGGGAGCTTTTATCCCGTCAAACCCGAGAAAACTGATACACTAAGCAGGGCAGAAATGGTCGTATATTTATAGGCAATGAATACGCCCTGTGGTCCACAGAAGCGACCCAGGGATAAGACGACTGCCGTAGACCAATCTTTCCGTAAATTCTTAAAATCGGATTACCTGAAAAACTGGAGCCAAGTAAGGGGAATCCGCCTACTTGTATGAACAATGGCCACAGCTGTGTGGAATCTTTATCCCTCCAAAACGAGAATTCTCTTGAATCCTGTTGAATGTTCTGGCTACCTCGAATCGAGATACTCCAATCTTGGTAATCATTCGCCCTGGTCCCTCCGCGGGGCCCTTTGACCGGTGAAGGAAGGTTCCTATTGTGCTCTTCTTAGGGTTTCGAACATTTAAATTTAGGGTTTGACAGAGGTTTGACTTCTCTAGTTATGGTTAGGGTTTCGTGTGAAATTGGAGAATGAAGGGATTTTGAGGAGGAAAATTCAAGGAGAAAGTGGGAGCTTCCGTCACTTAATCTAGGCCTGACACGTTGCAAGGCTGTTTTATAGGTGTGATGATGTAAGGTTGGAATACATTCATTCCAGTCTTATATTGCTTTGCAAATTGAAATTTGTGATCTGATATGAAAGCTGTCATAATTAAATGGGTCAACATTGTAGATGTCCTCTCCAATAAGTTAGGGAATTTTCCTAACATCTGATTGCCTCACCACCACTACTTTTTGAGATTTCTATTTATTTTGGTGGAAATTTTTCAAATTATATAATATATTAATAAGTAGTATAGCTTGGAAAGCTTTGTGTTTTTTGATTTATGTTTACTTTTTATTTTTTATATATGTTTGACATTTTCTTTTCATTATTATATTTATATTCTCATTCATTTTTATTGTTTTTATATTGTAGATATAAAATTATCATCCGTTTATTATATTAGTATGAATTGATTTTGGATTTGTATAAAAGAATTCCATCACAATCAAATTTGAAATATTTATATGTATATATTGTTTATGATTGATCCTAGAATATGAAAGAATGAATCTTAAATTCAAATTATAAGATTCTTATCTCTTACTATTAGTCATTAGGATCCAACTACACACATTTGTCTAACACATTACTATATCATAATATTTAAATATATTCAATGTGTCATTAATTCACATCTAACCACAAGGAGAGAATAAAAAGAATCGTTAAAGCACAGTTCTATTTTCTAAAGGACAAAAAAATCACATCTATACACAAGTCATTTGCATGTTGGTGAATGTTACCTTCAAACTCTTCATCGCCATTACTATATCCTATCAAGGGGGTTGACCTAGAAAAACATGACCCCTAATGAGTCAACAATATCTATTACAGGTGATCCTAAACATTACCTTGACTAAATTCAAACACCAAAGGAATGAAAGCAAACAAATTTTCAAGCATATACTGAGACAAGCTAATCCCATGTGACATATTTCAAATCTATGAAAAAAAAATCTATAGTAATCAAGACCAAACTCACAATGCTTGTGATTGAATTATAGTAAATTTTGAGACTATATAGACTATAACACATCTAGTAGATCGAGGGCATCAATTATGGATAATGATGAATGGATTTAGCAAGTCATCAATACCATTTCTCCATCATCGGTTTTAGAGCTAATTATCCTAATCCTTTATATTTAATTTATGAAAAAAAATATGATTATTGACCTAATTGGATTTAATCTAGGTTAATGTGTGCTTTTTGATTGCATTTATTTATAAGCCTATACTGTTTATGTAAATCATGTTTATTTCCTTACATTTTTTTGTTTTTATTTCCTTACATGTTTTTTAACCTAACATTTTCTTAAATGGAACCTAGGGTTTGACCTTAAGATTTACTTTCCTCAGCCAATTAGGATTTTCAAATATAATTTATTTTCTAATTCTATATCTTATATCTTGGATTTGGTAGGATCAGTTTTATTTTCCTTATTCATGCTTCATTTTTCATTTTTCATTTTTCATTTTCTTTTTAACGTATAGGATTAGTTTTGTTGTTTTTCTTGCATCCACCCTACCAACCCCTAATTTCACTTATATGGTTTCATTTCTTAATCTAATTTTATCCTTTCATTTTGGCTTTTTTAGGACTAGGATCAACTTTCCTTTGCATATGCTTTTTATACTTCGATAAGGGTTTGGTCATACATAGTGAGATATACCAAGTTGATCCCACTGATACCATTAGATAATCCATTATTATGGTTATTCTTAGATCATTTTTCTTGGACGATATACATGTATATATTTTTATGTTGATATGTTGTTATCCTTCATGACAAATTATCCATCCATCCTTGACACTCATGACATTTTTCTATGAAAGAATGTTTTTTCTATGGAGGTATTATTTTATCATGTATTAGTGCATCTCTCTCCTTCTTTAAGTTTATTATTGTTTATCTTTTCCTTTTAGAAATACATGTACACTTGACCATGAGTCTCATATTGATCATATCTTTCCTATGGCCTAGAATAGTGATGAGCACATACCTAGAAAGGATTTGTTATGTGTTAGTGATATACCTAGTGTGATGGTCATTAATTAGGATGCACCTTCTTCACCTATTTGTGACGGTGTAATATACCTTCTGATAATGCTTCTCTCACATGTCATGATAGCATTATGTCCATATATTCATGTGTTTTCAATTGCCTTCTTTCATACATGACGATATGCTCCTTGATGGTCATTTTCCTTCTTTCAATGGATTTCCTTCTTCACCTATTTGTGACAATGTTATATACCTTTTGATAATGCTTCTCTCATATGTCATGTTACATGATGATATGATATGCCTTGATGTTAGTTCTTTATCTTACCATGTAGCTCAGATCAATTAGTCATTGCCTATTACTACATTACATGGTGCAGATTATATTTCTTAGTGAGGATTTATTATTTAATGACCATGTTGGTATTATAAATGCTTCTTTACATGTGAAATAATTATCATTGGCAAATAACAAGTATGCAAATGAATATATTTTCATTAGTGAATTTAGAATTTATCTAGATGGTAAATCTTTGCAATGGTTTGATTAATCCTATTTTCTTTACATTTCTTTTATGAATTTAGCACACAATTACAGTCTTTACTTTTCTAAACCTAGTGTTCATGAGGATAGTATAGACCTCGTAATACCTTATCATAGTTTAACTTTTGATGCTTCCTTTCCTATTACTCATATGACATACACACATATTTTTCCTACCTTTCATGTTGATACTTCTAATGAGAATAATCCTACCTTTCATGCCATACATGATTCACAAAAATATCATAGAGTTGGGCATACACATCACAAACACTAGCTAGAGGTCAAAGTGGTCCATCACAACAACCTACTCTACCTCCTACTACATTATATTCATCCCAACCCTACACTGACAACTAAAACTTCAAATAATTGTGATATTATTCACCAATTTAAGAACATATAGGCTAATATATTGCTTTGGAATCTAGTGTTCACATTACCATTGTATAAGGAGGTCATGTAAAAATCTTTAGAATCATACATTCATGTGATTTTAGGAACTCCTAAAGCAAGTTATATAGATGTTATGTTTGAGTTCAAGGTTTGTGGATGTAGTCATTTGTGGGATTTTAGGATTATCTTATTTGCTTATATATTAATTTTCATAGCTTCTTTGATAAGGAGAGGTGACCTTGAAGAGGCATGGGTGCTAACAGAAAATGGAGCTAATCATTAATAGGTGTTCTCAAGCAATTACTTAGGATTAGAAGGCTCTTCTTGGTCTCCAAAATATGCAAAGGTATCTAATAGCATCTCAAAGACTTTCTTGTGATCTCTAAGCATAGATGGTCTTGAGTTTGCACAAGTTCAAGGATGGCCTCATCATTTTAGAAGGTATAAAAGGACGTTGAATCTTGTTGGTCCTAATCAATAAGTTCATGACAATGGAGGTCAAGATGGATGGCATTCGGACATAAGAACCCGGACAAAATAACCCTAGATAGAATAACCTGGTCACAATAACCCAAGGACAAAATAACCCAGGGTCATAATAACCCAAGCCAAAATAACCCGTGGTCAGAATAACCCATGGATAGAATATCCCCGTAAGAATATAGAGAAAGGAAAACAAAATTTACTAGCTTGATCTACAATGACCATGGGTTATTTTTTCCATGGGTTATTTTGACGATTTGTCCATGGGATATTATGACCCTGAGTTATTTTGTCCTTGGGTTATTGTGACCGGGTTATTCTGTCCAGGGTTATTTTGGCTAGGTTATTATGTCCTACAACCAAGATGGATGGTAAGGATGGCATTCTCATGAAAAAGGTTTGTGGTGGAAAGCTCTTTGAAAGAACTAGCAATGACATCTACCTCATTGTTATCAATATCAGAAGAGGTGGGCCTAGCGGCATCATGGATGTCAACAAGGACATCATAGTACTCATCATAGGAACCATATCATATTTCATGAGTGCCATCATTTTCTAGTGTAGAAACAAGATAAATATGGCATTAATCATGTCCTAGACCTCTTCCTTTCTATTTTATATGGTGACACATGTGTATTGGAATGGGATACTTTGTTTCCTTGAATTAGGTAGCATAGTCTTCATCTCTATAGTGGCATGTAGGGTCAAAAACTTCTATGTCTTTGTCAAAAATATGACCATCATAGTAGTGGGCCATATTGTAGCATGAGGAAAGGGTCTTGCATTTTAGGTTGAGGTCAATCAAAGGATTTGGGGGAGATGGGTAATTTGACCATATAAAGAGATTCAGAGATTTAGTACTCTCCACATCTTTTATCAAGGATTTTAAATATGGATTCTACAGAATTCCTACTTTGGAATTTGGATCAAAGGAAATAGAAGGGAGATCACAAGGATCAATGTAGGATGTGGATTTAGTGGAATTGAATTTAGGAACAACTTTGGAGGTTAGACAATGGTTTAACTTACATATTGTTCTTCTAACATCTTGCAATATTGAAAGGGATGAGGATCGTCAAGGATAGTAAATTCCACACCATTAAATGGGAGTTTGAGGCACTAGTAATGCATGGATGGGACAACCTTCATACACAACATAAGGTCTACTACAATATGATTCCTACCTCTATAGGAAGATGGATGGTCCCAATTGATTCTCTCTCTACACTATCATATACTTTGATGGTAATAGTTTGAGGAACCCAATTTTTTTGTTGAGTATCCCAACTACTATACAAGTCAAATTGTTCAAATATTTAGGTTGGACTCATTAACAATGAGCACCCATTTGATTTTTTTGATACAACAACCTCAATGTCAAGAGGGTGGTTATACAAAGGATCAATGGAAGGGACATCATTGCTCAAAAAGGTGATGTCGTGATCCATGGAGAGATGGAAAACAAGGACCTAGAAGTGTGAAGGATCATGTTGTAAGGCACTTGGGACTCTTGGAGGATTCAATTTAGAATGTCTTGGTGAGGGGGATGTATGAAATAGTTCAAAGATCAATATTTGGGTAAGTGTCCACTCAAGACGATCAATGAGGTCATATTTCTTCTTTGGATTAGTTGGAGGAGGGCCTTGTATTGAAACTTTATTGCATCATGCAGTTACAACATAGTCAAATTATTTGATCTTGATGGTGTGAAATCTTTCATCAAATTACTCAATATGGCCAAAAATTGAATCATAGTTATGAGGGATCTTGTAATATTGGATGTTGTGGGTATGGGAGTCATGTCCTTATTATTCTTATTGGAGGTGCATTGTTGACTATGCTTAGGAAATGGAATTTGGTATATCCCCGTGTCTTAATTGTGTGGTGTTAGAATATCCTTTGATTTTAATTTTACCTCTTTCGATAAGGTCTTGTATGTAATATTTTATTTTTGTGCATTTTCATATGGAATGACCTTCAATCATATGGTAATCATACTATTCATTCTCCATGCACCAAGAGGGATTGGACTAGTTTCATCAAAATTCCTTGTAAAGGGGAAGGTGACCATGTTAGCCTTAGCAAGCTTATGAAAGACTACCTCACTAAGATCCCCTAATGGTGTGAGTTGTCTCCTCTTCTTCTCAATTTTATGTGGTGTGAAATAAATGATAATGGATACTGTGTTGAAGTTTTTTTTATATGTTTGGTATCAGTGACCCCATATCCAACTATATTTTTGGTTTTGCTAAAGAATTTGGACTTGTCATTGGAAGATTTGGGTTTATCATTTTGGCTTTGGTCCTTAGAATAGAGTTTGATTAGTCCTTTAGCAATAAGGGATTTTTTAATTTGAATTCCCTTTTTAAATAGTTCATAAAAAGTGGTCACCCATCGTACCTATAGGTGAAAGACTAATTTTGAATTAAGGTTGGTAACAAAGATATGCACTAGTTGTTTCTACAATGGCGAAGGAAATATACTATCCAAAGCTCTCCATCATTAAAGGAATATGAAAATTGTTAGGAAATATGGTGTCTCAACCTTGCAATTATAACAGGTTAATATATTGAGTGTGGGGGTTGCAAGAGAGGATACTAAAAGGAAACATACATCCACCCAAGATAATTTCCACATAACCCAAATATAGAAATCTATGCAAACAAGTATTAAAAATCTATATGCAAAAGAATAAACAACATACCATCAAAGATGACACAATATATACCTTGGGAAAACCCTCAAGAGGTAAAATCCTAGCCTCCAAAAGCATCCATAACCCGTGTATTATTCAACAATAAAGATTACAATGCATCTTCAAAGTCGTTCCATGAATACCTTTGAAACATCAAGCTATCTACAAGCACTCCATGTGAACAACCATGTAACTACACATCTCATGCCATGTTTCAAACCTCACAAATTCTAACAAGAGATGCTCTTAACCAGCCAACAAGCCAACCTTAGACAACTAATCATGTGTTTGCTTTTATAGAAACAAGCTCACACAAACCACCAAGTGGTATTAAATAAAACCGTGTGACTAATATCATGAGCTTACAAAACCATTAACCACCACATTTAGTATTTGGTACTAAGTTTTCCCAATATTAAATATTTTTCCAATGTGAAACGCCACATTAAATATTTATCACAATGTTACATGCAACACATAAAGTGGCCCCAATAATGCTAACCCATGTGATGTACACATCCCTAGATCCCCTAAGTGCACCACATAATACTAAAATATTATATTTTAACATTATGCAAGGAAGACAATACACCTTTTCCTAACAAGTACTCCCTTTGTGGGGTCTAGGGGTTGTGCAACCCGATAGGGGTTTGAGGACAACACCCTCAAAAGCCACATTTTATATATATTTTATTATTATAAATTTGGATCATTCATCATTAGTTCTTATATTTGATGGTAGATTTGTTTTGGCTTGTCTTCCCCTAGAAGGAAACCTTTTTTAATGAGGGCATTATATTATGGTTGCGCATTATGATGTATTATGAGAGTTTGATAGTTGTTGTGTTGCATCTGGATCTCTACTAGTTGGTAATACTCATGTGAGAAGCTTTCTCTACAAGTATATTGTAATCTTCATGATTTTTTAATAATATATTGGGCGGCTTTTGGAGTGGGATTTTTCTCCCAAAAAGGTTTTCCCCACATAAATCACTATGTAGTGGTGTGCATGATATTTATGTTTACTTATATTTAATTTATGTAACTGATGTAAATATTTGAAAAAAAATACATAACCCTCCTCTCAAGGTTAGTGTTAGAAATCTTAAATATATTGAATAACCCAAGGAACTTTGTAAGAGAAATTCAAAGGTACATAATTTGGAAAAATATAAATAATGCAAACCATCAACTTCGAGAGATATGCAATGGCATGATGAAAAAATTGTATTAAGAGCTTCCAAGATGGAAAATACAAGCTAGGTAGTGAGTTTATATAGAACTAAGGAGAGGATGGAGGTGGAAAATCAACCAATAGGAATTGACCACCAATAACCACCAAAATTAAATAAAGTGATGAAAAATTAAATACTCCACTCTTAAAGGGTGGAGACAACTCATCAATTTATCTCCTAGTTATTAAATGATTAACTCACTTTATTATCCTAAGCAAGATTAATAAGTGTGTAGGAAAAACCTATAACTAAGGGAAAATAAATTATCCCACTAGGAAAATAAAAACCTGCACCAACACCCCCCCTTAAGAATAGCTTAGGAGGATGTAAAAGATGATGTGTCCCAACAAATGAGGTCATGTTAGGTACCCATGTACATATCAAAATTCCCCCCAAAGAAGAAGAAGCTCCCCTCACAAATAGAGAGAGAGAGAGAGAAAGAGAAAATCCCTAGAATAGAGGGAGAAGAAGAGGACTAAGTAACCCTCCAAAGAGATCCAATGGTAGATGCTCAAAATTGGATGCAGAAGATGGTCCACGATCATCGAACAAAGTTCCTCCCCTTAGGAAGAAATAAAACTAAAGGTGTGTCAAATCTATCTCCCAAATCTTGAAAGGAATATGTAGGAAGAAAGTGCAAAATATATGAAGTCTTTGAACTCGGAAAGTGTCCCCATATCAATGCTAAAAAATAGTCACAATCAAATCAAGCATTCTAGGCCACACTATTGAAGATGACAAATCAAAGTCTCCTAGAGATTGATGTAGCACACAATCCAAAGACAATGATGGTTTGACAATAGTTGTGCAATGACTATCATAAAAAAGGAGAGATAACCCCTCAAAAGTGTCCTCCAAATTTGAAATGTGAGAATCCACAAAAAAGTTTCAAATACTTGTCAAGAAATCATCCCACAAAGTTGTATCTAAATAATATGTATTTCTTGCTGCAAGAAGTCACTAAAGGCTTTCAAAGAAGCAACACTAGACTATGTAGTAGCAACAAATGCAAGGACAAAAGAGTGGCCCTCGAAGAGAAGAGATGTATCCTCGATAGTGTCATCTAGATCCGAAATGAGGGACTCTACAAAAAAACAAGAGATGTCTGGTAGAAATTGGTACCAATGGACTGAATCCAAAAGACATAAATGATCCTACTGCAATGAATCACTGGAGGCTCTTGAAGAAGCATCTTTGAACTCTGAATATGCAACAGGTGATGTTGATGGGGTATCAAAGAATTGATCATCCACACAAGATGTGTCCATGCAAGATGGGGCAACATAAGTCTCGATATCATCCACAATAGTCTGGTTCTCCAAGGAAACATCACTTTCATATGAAGATCCAATGTCTCCATACAACTGTTGGATGATGGTTCAAGTAGTGAAAGGGCACTCAATGTTCTCTATGTGATGTATTGTATCCTCAAAAATATTAATACATCTTAGTCCATAGACCATGTCATTATCTTTAAACCATGCATTATTTGATTAGAGTCACTTAGCTCAGGAACTATTACAAGGAGATAGGGTAATAGATCCCACTCAAGGAAATGATTATTTATCCCTTGTTTCCAAGACAAATAGTTCTCTGAAGTTAGCCTGACAAAAAAAGGATGAAAATAATGTTTAAGATACATGATTAACCCCCCCATAAATTAAACTTTATCTCAGTTCATGAGCACAAAGTGCATGCATAATCCCCCAAGAATGAGTGCAAAAGACACCAAATAAGAATACCAACACACTCCACCCTTTCATTACTATTAAAAATCACCCCCCCAAATATCATAAGTTTTGAACTTTATATTTAGTGTGTTTACAAAGCTTTTTCCAAGATACAATGCCCAATAGGCCCATAATGGCCAAAAATATAAATTCTGATACAAAATGAAATTGAGACAAAATTTGGAAAAATTAGTCTTGTGTTGTATAGTGCTCTTCAATACCTTTCCAATGCCTATTTTTTTCTAAAAATGGAGCTCTTGGGTGAAAGTTATGAAATTTTGAAGAAATTTGCAACAAACAGCTTCAACCTGCAATATCTAGCAAAAAATGAAAATATTTATTTTCAATGCCTTTGTGGATGGAAATTTCTCATCTTCAACTTTATAATGATATCTCATTTGCCGAAAATGGACACCATAAAAAAAATTATGATTTTTTAAAAAATGGTTGAATTTAGCCTGAAGTGATGACCCTCCTTGCAAAATAAAAATTTGTCAAAAATCAAATTCATCTAAAATGGACAAATTTTATATGAAAATGGAGGTTTTTGGGCCATTTGAACACAATAGAAAAGTTAGTTTGGGCCAAAAATACTCTAATAAAGTTCACTAGATTTGAGCTTCAAACCCCAATTTGTAACTATATCAAACAGTTACCAAATTGAGTGAAACAAAAGCTATATTTGACTTTCTTGGACATTGTAAACTCAATAGTGAGCTTAGATTTGCTCCAAAATAAACCTGTAATACAAATCCACAAAGAGAAAACCCCAAATCTAGTATTTCTATCAAGTTTTTTTTATTCTCCAGGTCATTATATGATACAAGAGAAGAGCATACTAAACTTTCAAGATCTTGCATAAAAATGATCAAATTCTCAGTTAGGAATATATGAAATTAGATTTCTCAAAACAAAAGATTTGATACCATGTTAGAAATCTAAAATAGATTGAATAACCCAAGGAACTTTATAAGAGAAATTTAAAGTTGCATAAACTAGAAAAACATAAATAATGCAAACCAACAACTCTTAAAGATATGCAATATCAGGATGACAGAATTGCATTAAGAGCTTCCAAAATAAAAAATACAAGCTAGGTAGCAAGTTTATATAGAACTAAGGAGAGGATGGAAGTGGAAAATCAACCAATAGGAATCAACTGCCAATCACCACCAACATTAAATAAGGTAATGAAAAAGTAAATACTCCACCCTTAAAGGGTGGAGACAACTCATCACTTTATCTTCTAGTTATTAAATGATTAACTCATTTTATTATCCTAAGCAAGCTTAATAAATGTGTAGGAAAAACCTATAACTAAGGAAAAATAAATTATCTCACTAGAAAAATAGAAAACTACACCAATAGTTAGTGTATGAATTTGTTCCACTACCTTAACTTACAAAAATATCTCCCCTATTTTTTCTTAGTGTTATGAGGGTCCATCATTGTGATTTCACATTCCATATTATAATAAAAGTGGTTGATAAAAAAAATTATGAGGTCTCCAAAGGAGGTGATGGATCCTTAGGGTTGATTCAAGAACCATTTTGGTGCTTGTCTAAGCTATGGAAAAAATGTGGCATATATATCTTTGCATTTCATTTCTTAGCTAGCCATGAAAAATTATTTGACATGTTCCCTAGGATTTCCCTTCCCTTTGTATTTATCATACTTTTTAATTTCAAAAGAGTTAGGTAATTAAATGTGTGAGATGGAACGGTTGAAAGGATAAGAACATAGTTCTTTGAAGGTCTATAATTTATGGTATGTCCTATTTTGGAGTCATTTGTCCACATCATTCATGAATTTTCAAGGTCAAAATACATGATTGGGGTGGTGGAGGGTAGTTGTATTAATCGGTATGATTTTATGTGTAATGGTTCTTAGGGGAACTGAGGTTTTGGTTTTCATTCATGTTGTCCAAGGAGGTAAGGTTAATTTTAAGGGGTCGATTGATGTCAAGGATGGTCATGTTGTAGGTGGGTATGTGTGAAGGTTTTTTATGAAGATTAGAATGGAAACACACTTTGCTTGGGAAGCATATTGTATTCCTCTAGAGTGAGTGTTTATGGTGGGAATGGCTTGAGTAGTTGACGAAGGATTTTGGGAATTGTTTGGATTATAATTTTGTGTCCTATGTTGTGTTGATTGGGCATGGGTGATTTTACCTTTGATGATTGTTACCAGATTTTCACTCATAGGCTCAATCATGTGGAGTTTGTTGATTTTAAACTAAGAAAATGAGGTACATTTGATTAACTTTCCTACATTACATTCAATTGTATAAATAGAAAAATCAAAAAAATATTATAAGATTATTGTAACAAATCATTGCATTTATACAAGTGCATGCAACAGAAAAAAGATTTACACAAATCTTTCTAAAAAGTAATCTTTATTGAATGTAAGAATATTCATTGTCTCACACAAGCCATGAGATTGACTTTTGCTTATTCAATACAAACCATGAAAAGCATATACATGAATAAGTAAAGAAAGAAATGAATGTGCATAGAAGGAAGGTAGCTAGTCATTGCCTGTGAATGACTGGTTCTGATGTGTCTTTTGTCCTGCTGTTGTCCCGAGCTTCATCTATTGCTCCTAGTTCTTGTTCCTAAAAAGAAGTAACAATGGTATTAGAGCATTCTCTAAGCAATGACTGATTACAAACATTATGTACACATTCACCCTATGCATGTATAGACTGATCTCAATATGCGTTAAATGGGAAATGCATACTTTAGGTGTCTAGAAAAACTATTCAAAGTCAACATACACACCTAAAAAATGCATTGGTTTCCTAACATGTTTGTTTCATGTGCAATACAGGTGCATTTATGTTCTAATCTAATCTAATTAATTTAAGCATGTGGAGTGAAATGGGCTCCCATGAGGGTTGAGCCTAGCATGTTGTCCTCATATGTTTTGAGGGATGGAATGTTATTGTTTTGGATGTCTTTATGGCCTCTCCAAGGGAAGATTTAAGCATTTGGCTTTTTGTTGAAGACAGTGAACATATGAAATGCATGATGATCATAGATGGCATTCAGATTATTTTGAAATGACAAAAGCAACAGAGTGTGACTAAAGCTTCATAGTTTAATCATATGGTGACATTGAACAATGAATGAGCAAGCTAACTTAATTCATGACAGAGATAAAGTATTTCATTGAAAGTGTTTATCCAAGCAAGCATTTCCATAGGTCACAGGAGAATCATCACTTGAAGTACACAAAGCTATGATAAATGCAGTAGTTTACAGTCAAAAAGGGGGCAGACTCATGTAAAATACTGTGAGGAGGGGAAAAAAAAAGGATTGCAGACCAATGTTTAGATAATTGACAAGTGCAAGCCAATAATGTATTGCAACTTTTGAGCTAGTTTGAGGATGGTTATCTTCTTAAAGGAGGACAAACAATTCCAATAATGCATTCATCAGTGCCTTAAAATGGACATGGATGAGGTTATGGCATGATGACAGGGTCAATGCCAATTGGAGTAAATAAAGCCAGAGTCTTCATTACAACTCCCAGGGTTTCTTTCTTTGAAGCGACTTTGGGAAATTAGAATGCTATTACCATGAAATACATATAATCGAGGGCATGCTTGTTCCTGTGCACAAGGTTGTAGTAAATGCATTATGACATTCTACAATGATAAAGCAGTAGTAGCTATGTTCCTATGCAGGTAGGAAGCAACTTTGATATGACAGTGGTCAGTCATTATATTAATAGCTTGACAGAGATATCACTGCCTTGGGTTTTTCACCTCAATCATTGAATACCATACTGAGTGAAGTGACTTGACAGTGAATAGTTGGAAAATATGCATATCCTCACATAGCATAGTGGCAGTAACTTCTGCAAAATAGGGCAGTCAACAGATTATGAGGAAAGCAAACAAAGGGAAAGGTGGTGTTCATGGCGGAGTGGAAAAGATGTGTAGAATCCTTGAATTATACCCACACTGTGCAAAGACATTGAATCATTTTTCTTCACAGGGTAACATTCTCCCGTGGAATGGTTGGCTAATTGAGATCATTTATATTATGATCTTGCACAATCCTATTATAGCAAAGAGAAAAATAAGCTTCAAAAGTCAATGTATTATGCATGATTGAATAATGCATGAAGAGGAAAATGTTAGTTCACTGATCATGCAACAAGAGGGTGCTGGCAAGAAGTTGAGTCCACTTTTTGGCCAAAAAGTGGGTGTTTTCCCTGATTTTCAGAGTTTGACACATTTGACCTTAAAATTTGAGGCACTTAGAGATGAAATCTTCAAACAAGTAAATAATCATAAAATGTAGTACTCAGAGTCTAGTTTCCAAATATGTAGTTTATTTCAATACCCACATTGTAAAAATTGAGTTTCAATAGGCTTTTGTAAAAACCACTATTTAAAAGTCTTTTTTTTTACCATACCATGCACGTGTACGACATCCATATTTTGACTTAAATTATCATATTTTTCTAAATCCTTTTGGGAAAAGACTTGTGACTCACTGAAGCGTGCCCTGGATATTTTTTTGTAATTTTTTATTGAATTTTTTTTTTGTTAATTTTTTATCAGGCATATTTGTCGTTTAGAAAAATCGTCGTGTACGACACGCATAAAATGACCTAAAGTTATCATTTTTTGCATTTTTTTTTAAATTGAAAAGAATTGTTTGAAGTTTTCCCTTGTGCAATCCGTTCGTCAAAATGTTAAGTTGATCAAAAGTTATTAAAATAGTAAAAAACACTGATATTTAAAGTTTATGGACCAATTTCATCAAAAATTAATTGAAAAATATAAAAAATAATCCAATTGTAAAAAAATTACATATTTGGAATCTACATTGTCTCATATAAAATGGGTTTTAATTTCGTCAAAAAATTCTGCAAGAACAGGCGTCAGCCATATGCCCAAACTCAGTATTTTTTTGTGACATTGCTAGGACCTTCAACTTGCAGGTCAAACCAAGTCCAAAGCTTAGGTTCTAGTCCCCAAGCCTTTTCCCGAACCGAAAAACAAAGCAAAAACTCAACCAAAAATTAAAATTTTAAAAAACGGGATCCCGTTTCATAAAATAATATTTTTTTTATGATTTTAAGAAACGGGATCCCATATTTTAAAAAGCGGGATCCCAACGGGATTGCCCAAACTCAGTATTTTTTTGTGACATTGCTACGACCTTCAACTTGCAGGTCAAACCAGGTCAAAAGCTTAGGTTCAGGTCCCCAAGCCTTTTCCCGAACCGAAAACAAAGCAAAAACTCGCCCAAAAATTAAAATTTTAAAAAACGGGATCCCGTTTCATAAAATAATATTTTTTTTATGAATTTAAGAAACGGGATCCCGTCCGTTTCTTAAATTCATAAAAATAAATAAAAAATCTTATGAAATGAGATCCCATTTTTAAAAAAGCGAGATCCCGTTTTTGGCTCGGGGTCCCGAACCTAAACAGGACCCCATTTTTTGCAAGCCGATTTCATTTTTTTGCCTACGGCAAAAACTTCCACGTTTCGTGGACTCATCTTTGTGCTTGTACCCAAGATTCATAACAATGTATAGTAATAGCAAAAAGCTCTGATCACAAATGAAAGCATAGGACTATCTCAGAAGTTTCAAGAGTATTATGACGGTTAAGAAGAATAAAAGAAAGATAGTCCCTTGCATGAAAAACAAGACTTGAAGGAATAGTCATAATGTCGCTGAAGCATTATTGAGAACCATTCAAATATAATGATATTTGTCATAGCATATAGCCCAGGAGATCATGAACAAGCATGTAGTCATAACATTGATCGAGTAAAAGAATAAGCAGTGACAAGCTTTTGTAGAAGAAAATGCCATAAAGAGTCAAAAACCCCGAGTGCCTACAAGGAATTGAAACCTGCGATTTGGGTTTTATAAAAAGAATTATAAAGATTCAGGAAATATGCATGCTATATACAAAAGATGAAGAATGTAGAGTTTTTATTCAAAAAATGGTACGGTTTCGATCTTTTTACCTACAGGAAATGAGTTAAAGACACAAAAGATATGTAGAAAATAACCATGGCGGACATGGCAAACAAATACAGTGAATGAGCTCAGGAACAAGTGTTTTTGACAGATTTTAAAAAAAGAAATACAAGGAGTGAATGCTTTCCAAAAGCTTACCTTGAGTTTTCTTGTTCCATTTGCCAAAAAAGTATGTGAGAATGCCTTTGTAATTATCCAGAACTCACCCTAAAGGAGATCCAGATGAAACCCTATGGCAGTGCAATGAAGTCTCTAGAAAGTTGCAAAGCGAAAATGATGCAACTTTTTGCTTCTTTTTGTCGATTAGGGTTTCCTAACCCTAAGATGCCGACAACTAAAGGCTTTTTTCCTTTTTCTTTATTCTGCAAAGTGTTAACTAAATACCCCTTCATCCATGTTGTTGACCTAGGGGCCCTTTTGTGAGTTTATTACCTTGTGCATTTTGCATTGATCATTCAAATGTAATACATTTGGCTTAGTAATGTCGTTATAAGTTACTTAGTCAAATGTAATCTTTATACAAAGCTAGTGTGTACGTTGAGGAACTTAGTGTCTTTATGCTTAGTGAGAGCATATAGGATAATTAAGTCAGTTTGTTGACTGAAGGAGAGCATATAGGGGAGTTGGAAGTGGTTTGGAAACATAAGGAGAGTATATAGGAGAGCTTTTACTTGCTTTTGGGAGGTTGAGAGGAATTTGGAGGAGATTTAGGAGTTGTTTTTGACTCATTTATGAGCTTTGGAGAGCATCTTGGAGTGATTTTAGCTTGCATTTATGGAGGACTTGGTCAAAATTGACCACTTTCAACCTTATTGATCACTTTTGGGGATAGATTTACATGTTAAAATTTGGGGTTTATTGTTGTATCCGACCCATGAGGTTTCTAGAACCTTTTTTAGTGGAGCTTGGCTACTTAGCCATTTTGGTAACTCATTATTGAGTTAGTTCAGATTATGCTTTTGATGTATTAGTGACTTTTACAGTCCTTTGGCAGAGATTTTATGCATTTTTTGTAACTCATTTTTTGATATGGAATACAATTCAAACCTTGGATATCATTGACTTTGAGGTTTTGCCTTTTAATTCCTTGCATTATTGTGTGTATTTGGTTGATGGATCAAGTTATTTTGAGAAATATTGTTCATTCCCTGATAATTTTGTCTCATTTTTAACACCTTTATGCAAGAGTATGATACTGCAGGTTACAGATTGTGTCAAACATTGAAAATAGTTTCTAGCTATGAAATTGTCATTCCTCCTAGGAGTTTAAACATTGTGACCCTTCTGTAAAACACTTATGCAGGTTATGCAACAATTAATTGTGCAATATATAACTTTGTCATTGTAGTTAAGTGTTGAGTTTTTGAATTTCATAGTCCTGTTCAATTAGGTGTATCACCATAAAAGTAGTTTTTACCTTTTTCAACTTTATTATTTTCATTCTCCCTTTTCCTTTAAAATCAGTAGTTTAGGTGATATCCAAGCTAGGAAGTCGGCCTTCTCCAAAGGTTCTTTTCTATTTTTAGGTGACCCACAACATGGAAAAGTTCCCATGTTCCCCTAAAGTATCAAGTTCTGCAACTTGATAAGGGTGCAACTTTATGAGATAACAATGATGAGGGATCACCTATTTTAGGGGGTGAAAAGGACCACACCACTCACTAGGATATAAGCCCTAGTGATTTGGGGATGACCATGGACATCAACTCCATGTGACCTTGCTCCAAAAAACAAGATTTATTTTTTTAAAGTCAATCATATTGTGTCTAAGGGAATGTTGATGATAGATGACATAAGGATTTTCTGCAAACTAACGTTGGCATAATTCATTGAATATTCTTACATATCTAATAATGCAGTAGCATGTACAAACTATATGGTACATAATATACAAATCTATGCAAGTAAATACAAATTTTTACCAATGAAAAATCTATAACCCCTTGAAAAAAGACCCCAAAAAAATTCCTAAACCCTATAGTGTTATATATGAAAATATAGGTTTATAGGTATTTTGGACTTAATGGTGGGGTTCGTTCCACCCAAAAATGCACCCAACAAAAGTTCTTGTCAAAATCACTCCCAAATTTGAGAAGGGGCTTACAAATTTGAAACTCTAATACTATGTAAGAGTCGTACAATAGACTCAAGAATCCATGATCACCTACAAAACCAAAAACAACCTTACACAAGAGAGTAGCAAGGAAATAAATTATTAGATTATATAATGGATATGATCCATAGGGATACATAATACATAAGAGAAGCCTTATTTATGTAAGCAAGGTGAAAGATATATGGCAACATAGGATTATGACAAGTCTCACAATCATATGACATAAGACACAAAGTAAATAACCTAAAATTTCCCTACGTAAACAACTAAGTGTGAATGGGACCTAGATGGGAACTAGTTGGATAATGTACTGTATTCACACCTACAAAAAGGATACAATAAGAACAAAATTAAAGATACTATTGAGTTGTTTGTAGACTCAAAATTGATACAACAAAAATAAAGATTGATTAATCCAAAGATTTAACCCCTAAAATAATAAAAACTCGCCAAACTGATTGAGTCAAACATCAGCTTCCCAATCTTGGGTGTTTAATTTGGTACTAGTTGGGAAGAAGAATAGAGGAATTCAAGTCTATGTTGATTTTTGTGGCCTAAATAAAACATCATTGAGATATCACTATTATCTTCCCTCAATAGAGAAAATATTACCGACACTAATTGGCTCAAAGTACTTCTCTTTACTTGATAGATTTTTTTGTTACAACCAGATTTGGGTTAAATAAGAGGACCAATATAAGATAGCATTCACCACTAAATGGAGAACTTACACATATGCCAAAACTCCTTTTGGATTTTCAAATGTAGGAATGACCTTCCAAAGGTCCATGGACATTGTCTTTGGTGAGCTTATCAATAATATCATCCTTATATACCTAGATAATCTTATTGCATTCTAAAAGAACAAAAAAGATCATTTCACACACTTAGAGCAAGTTTATTTAAAATTTAAAGAATTTAGAGTCTCCTTGAATTCAAAGAAGTGTTTTTTGGAGTCCTCAAGGTAAAATGTTTGTTCATGTGATCTCTAAAGAAAGGATTTTCATTGACCTTGATAAAGTGTAATCCATATTAGAGCTCTCTTTGTCGATAAATAAGAAAGCGGTTCAATATTTCCTTGAAAAGGTTAGCTTTGTGGGAAAAAATTATATATGATTTTGCTAGTTTGGTAAAACCTATTAGCCTTCTACTAAAGGACATAAAATTCAAGTGGACAGTCCAAGGCAGTGAAGCTTATAAGAAAATAAAAAATACAATATGACATTAACTTTGATAAATCCTTCTAAGGATTTCATAATTTATGTTTACGATGGAGATCATAGTCTTACAACAATACTAACATTAAAGAATGATTCAAGAAAAGGCTCGAGAACTATATAGCTTTCAATTCAAGAACTCTTAAAGACTACAAGGTAAAATATAATTTTGTTAAAAAATGAACATATATTCTTTGCTTAAAAGGTTGAAAATTTTAGACACCTTATATCAAGAAATAGAATATCAACATTTGTGGTACATCCTAGAGTTAGGTAATATATCATGGAAGAGGAGATAAGAGAAAAAATAGATAACTAGATAACTAAAATAATAAAATAGAGTATTGACATCAAGCCCACAAAGTTAGTAAAAGAAAAGATATTGTGTCAATACGTTGTTGAGAATAAGAAACCAAATAAGACAAAGGTCATAGAAAATGAGAAGGCCATGATGATTGAAGAATCATGTTCAGAGGCATGGATTGAGGAAAGGATTTAGTGTATTAAAATAGGGGAATATAAAAGAAATATGTCTTACTCCAAGAGAAGACTACAAGGATTTTCTTTTGTTTTAAATGATGATTTCCTTTTTAAAAGATGTTTTAATGAAGTTTTATTAAGATTTATCTCCAGGAGTGTCAACAAGAAGTTATTGTATGAATTCCATCAAGGGACACTCAAGGGACATATTTTAGCTCCAATAATTACTACAAAGATAGCTCATGCTAGCTACTATTGGCCATCCATGCTTTTGGATTGTCATAAATGGGTTAGGGGATGCTCACAATGTCAGTTATATACTAGAAAAAGGAGAAATGTAGCAATGTATTTGAATCCTATTTTGGTAGAAGAACCATTTGTCCAATGGGGTTTAGAATTCATTGGAATGATTAACTCAATCTCAAGTGAAAGTCACAAATGTATTCTTATTGCGACACGTTATTTTACAAGATGGACCAAGGTAGGTGTACTCAAGGAAGCCACTAAAGGGGTTATCCTTAATGTTTTAGATGGTCTTGTTACTATATTTGGAGTACCACATACTATAATTTGATAATGTGAAAGCATTTTTGGGTACCTAAATTTATAAATTTCTTATGAAAAATGGGATTCATCTAAAGAAAACATCAAACTACTATATGCAATGAAATGGTTTCGCAGAATCAATAATAAAAATCTCCTTAGAATAATTAGGTAAATTGGAGAAAAGCAACATGGGAACGACATCAAAATATGAAACTATCCTTAGGGGATAATTTGATTACTTTGACGAAGATAATTGTTACCTCCCCACATGCATTGATGTATGGAAAATATTTTTTTCCAATATCTGTAGATCTCTCAACCCTACAACTTATCAAGTAGCTAGCAATAGATAAAATAGAGCTATGGAAGCGAGGATAGAAAAATTATTAGAATTAGAAGAGGTAACATAATCAACAAAATATTCTATACAGATAGTCAAGCGATGATTTGAAAAGTGATCCTCCTACAAAAATTCAAATTTGGGGATTCGATCCTCAAATAGAAAGAACGAGCAACAACGTCTAGTAATCATTCCAAGTTTGATTCTCTATGAAATGATCCTTATATCATTGCGACATGCAAGGAGTATAATGCTTTTAATCTTATGAATAGTGTTGTTGAAATCTTTGATATCCTTGTTAATGGGATATATATTAAACATCATAAATAAGATGTAGGCTCACAATATTATATATATATATATACACACAAAATTTATTTTCTTGTTTTTATTTTTCTTGATTTTTTAATGTTTCCAATAATTTGTGTATATCAATGTTTTTCTCATTCTTGCAAATTTAAAAAAAAATTCTAAAAATTTAAATTAGAACTCCAAACGAGGGCTTACAAAGGGATATCAATTTTGATAAGATAAAACCAATATCATTATGTTGGGAATTGCACTACCAACTACATATCTCTTGTTACCTCATAATGGATAAAAGTTTATAAATTTGGGAAAAGCTTTCGAAAAGCCCAAAAACTATTTATGTCAAGGAGAGTTAATGAAGGATATTATGTTAAAGGCTATCATAAATGGGTAGTTGGCTAAATGTTTCTATGGTTTCATGATGAAAATTCATGTCATTAGATTTTTGCAACTCAAAGACACTAAAATCAACGTGAAAAATAATTGAAAAGACTCTAGAAGCATGCAAGTTTTGAAAAGGGAATGATCATAACAGATTTTCCATAATGTGTCATTAAATGAGGGAGTGTCTCATTCCAATAAAAAGCCTATAAAAGGAGTTTAGCTACTTCATTTACAACATTAAAATTTTGAAGCTCAAAATGTTCTTGTTATTATAAGCAATGTAATTGTGAGAACTGCATAGCATATCTTGCATGTTTCCATAGTGCAATTCGTCTAAAATCAAAGAAGTAGAGTAAATTAATCTATAGAGAAAAATGGCAAATAGAAAGAAAGATCCTAGGTCTCTAAAATGCTATGAGCTTCCTACCAAATTTCAAGGTAGAAAATATTATTATTTAGCTTCAACACAAAGAAAAAATGCCAACGTTGTAGAGTATGACCAAATCGGCAAAGAAAGGGAAGTCTTTGGACCCATCCTTACTTTTTGTTAATGCAAAAAATCTTTTTGACCCTGCTATTTTGAAGCCTACAAATAATATTTAAGGAGCACATGAACACATTCTTGAGAGGTTTCAATTAGGTGAGAGACAAACTTCGAGTATTAGACTAGAGAGATATACCCTAACTCAATATATAGTTCCACAAGTACATCCCTATTTAGGGCTCACCCATTTTTGTAGAATGTTATAACCTCAATTTAGAGTTAGTTCAAGGGAAAACTATTTAAAGGTAGTAAGCACTGATAACAACAAAGTAATGTTGCATCTACCTCATATAACTAAAGATTATTATTATAGCTATGAGAACTTGAAGAACATATGAGACATAAGGAACAATCAGCTCAAATTTTCCAATGGAGTATTAATCAAGTAGAGCAGTCATATTGATTTTCCTTAGCTTCCCTTTGCCCTATCAAAATTCTAGTTTAATGCATGAGATGCATGTTCAATGCTAGACTTTATTTTTGAGCTAGCCAATGACAAGGAAGTGCATATTTTCAGCTAGGATCTCTAAATAAGTTAAAGAACATCATAAGAAATCAAGTGTTCTTATTTTATTTTGCAAAGGTCGTTGATGATGTCATGCACTATTAGCTAAGAAATTTCAGTACCTAACAGATTTTTAGATTTTTCTCTTTTCATGTTCATCTTATCATGTTATAAAATGTCCCATCTATTAGTAGTTTATGTACTTGGGAATTTTTTAGGACTCATTTCATCCTCAAAAGGTGATTCCTATATCTACTTGGACAAATACGGTATCCCAAATTTAAGATTATTATGGGTTTATGAAAAAAATTCTTACTCTTCCATTTGTAGATTTAATCTATGATTATTTCACCTAATTAAGCCCAAGGCAACAAAGGCTTATGAAAAATAGTAAAGTCCCTTGTGACTAGTATTATGGACAACAATACACCATGATTAGCTACATGGTTTTAGAAGGAAAGTTTTCTAACTCCCAATGTATGTCCCCAATAGAGTATTGCAACTGAACTTTGCATGCTTGAGGGATGAAAAAGAAATCATTTTATGATCTCCCATTCTCCTAAAAGGATTGACCCTAAATGAAAGAGGTTTGCATACCCTCTTGGAATTCAAGTTATCAAATATAGAATTAGAGATAATTGCTGACTATTGGAATTATGACCAAAATGGCTTTATGCCCAATTGATTGATTTATTTTTGGATCAAAAAGATTAATTCATCCATTGGGCAAGACCAGGGATTGAAATGAAAAGAGACCAATAGATGATTCCCCTTACTCCTATGTGAAAAAATATGAGGTCCTAGCTAGGACAGTCCCTACGTCGGAATCATTCTACACCCCTCTCTACATTTTTTATCCCAATAGGATGATGAAACATGGCTTCCAAAAGACATTATACAATATGGATTGCAGCCCTCCCTTACATACCTATGGAGGAAGTTTTGTGTACGATAATTGGCTGAGATTGGATGAACAAGAACAGAGATGTTCTTCCTTCTGAATTGGTTTCTCTATTTCTTTCAAACTGCATGGACATTTTGCTAGATAAAGGCCTAATTAAACTGCTTGCGGACCACTATATTCAACCTTTCATCTTCATGATGCTCTAGATCATTACAAACTACTTGTTGGGTCGACTGTGATTGGGGGAATTTTCCCATGGATTCTCTAGCTTCATCTCCCAGAATATCCTCTACTCTTTGCATTATGTTGAATGGTTTAATATGTGATTATCCGCTTGAATCTCTTCTTAGTCTAGATAATTTTAAAAAGGATCTGGGGGATTCTTTTTGCAATGCTACTTTTTCCCTATTCAATTCCATCCATGTGTTGCTCAAGCACATCGAAGAGGGCATGCATATCCCGATTACATATGTACCTGCTTTTTCTGATGATGTTAATTCCAGTGGAAGTTGCGTGGGTTATCATGCCTTTCATTTTTCTATTTTTTTTCCCTGTGAGGGATTGTCGTCTTGTCTCTTGTTTTGTTTGGCTCCTAGTCTTGAGCTTCTTCTACTGCATGTAATCAAATTTTTGACTCTTTTACCCTCCCTGGGTGCAGATGTAAATTTGCTAAATTTAATATAAAATTTATATGGCTCTACTGTTTGATTGATAAAAAAAGGATAAAATCAAGTCATATTGGAAAAATAAGCAAGATATGGCAAAGCCAGAGAAAAGATGTAGGTAAATTCCCACAAATGGAACTCGGGAAAAACTATGGTATGCAGAACATGGCTCTCTGGTTTATAGTTATGACACGAGTAATATCTGACATGGGGGCACAACAGTAGTTGCAACAAAATCCCAAGAAGAAGCAACATAAAGCTCACAAGAAACTAAAACTAACAATGGTTCAGTCAAAGAAATCCTGGTACAACCACCAAAGCATGCTCCATGACCAACATCACTTCATGCTGTGTCAGGGTAGTCATCACAAGATCCCACCCACTTGACTCAAATAGCTTCACCATCTCAGAGTCTTAGGTCGAAATAAGAACATGTCCATCTAGCAACGCAAGCCACTCTACATAAGGAAAGGGAGAAAATGCAAATGTTTATCAGGCAGTCAGCTGGACCTGTTTCTCAAACAACCTCATAACAAGTTACACCACCCACTAAGCAGATCACAAAAATTAAGCAAGAAATTGTGAGCCAAGGCTTGGAGCCCATTTCATCCACTCAAAAAGGATAAGAAAAAGAGAAAAATGGTAACCCCCAGAGATTCTGATTCAGAAGCAGAGGCATCGTAACAAGCAATGATAATCTCAATTGTTTCATTCATTGATATGTACTCCTCTTCCCTCTCCTATTCAAGCTATTCCCACTCCCACTCTCTTAACCCCGCAAGTTCAAACACTTCCTACTCCACAAATCCTCTCTTCTATTGAGATTAACCTTGTTTTGACAACCACCGTGTTGCTAATTTTAATCACTCCACCACCATTTGTATCAATAGCTCTCTCATTCTCATCTTTGATTTCCATTCATCCACTCATACACCCGTCCAAACATCCCCCACCTACATCAATCTCCCATCATTCTCACCATCAACCTTCATGGTCCATGCCCCCTTGCCTCCTAGTGCAGTCATGGCACCCTCAGTAAATGAACCTTCCATATGGCATTCCTCGAGGATTTCCATTTGTGGGAAGATATATCTGCTCACCATCTAACCTCCATTAGTAATTGCAAATTTGTAAACAATCTTATGAGACCAAAATGGAGAACTAGCGGCAGTGGGAGGATAGAGCCCCAACTTGCATACGCATTGTGTCACTATATGATCTGATGTAGCAATCAGTAATGATTACACACATGAAATCTAATGGGGATAAGTCATAAGATTTTGATGTAGCCATAGGATTACTCCATCCAAGTCATTAGCCTCAGTTTATCGAAAATACATCTTAAGGACTGAGTTGAGCTCGTGGAGGAAGCACAAAAATTTGACTACCAACTTCTTCAAGATCAACTACAAGTTGGAGAAGAGGGATATAGAGCTTGCTAGAACCTAAGATATTGTTAATCAACTCAAGGCATAAGTCAAGGCACAAGACGTAGAGTTGCCAAATTTGAATAACAAGCTACAAATTTGGGTGACAATACATAGGTTGTAGGGAAATAAAACCTAGTATAATGTAGCTCAATTAGAGCTAGATAAGACCTTGTTGACTTTGGAAGGACATTGTCAGAGACTCTAGAAGGCTAAGGAGTCAAAGAAGAGGAGGGAAATTAAAGTCAAAGAATTGCACTAGAAGCTGGCTAAGGAAATAAGTGCCAATGATAAGGAAAATTGAGTGATTTAGCAACTTTAAGAAGAATTTAAAATGGCAAAGCAATCTTCGAGAGTCTCGCCATTGGTAAAACAACTTTATGCATCATATTGGGTGAGAATTTATTTGATCGTTGTTGAACTCAATTTAGCACTAAAATTCATCTCCTTAGCATGAAGATGAAATTAGAGGTGGAAGGCACAATTTCTTCACTCACTCCCAAGGTATCATAGGAATCCCTAGTTGAGAAATTGTATGATCTCCTAGAATAAAGCCTAATTTCCATGGAAATTACAATAGGAGAGCATTAGAGGTGAATGTGAACAAGAATTTGAGCCAAAATAAAGCCACTCTAAAGTGTAAGGCCTAATTGGCCACTTTAGAGCAAAGTTGTGTAAGGAATGTGGGAGCACATAGTTGCATTGATTCATAAGGAACTTCCCTCCCCGTTCCATGATAATGATAAAGTGTTGAAAGAAGATTAATTTAAGGAAATACTCATGCAAAAACAAGTAAAACAACCATCTTTTGTGGGTTGGGTTCGAATACTGAGCATTGTAGAGGCAAAAGTGGTTCTTTGTCCACTTGCATAGTTGGAATATCAAGTGAGCGCCACAATGGAGAAGATCAAGGGCATCTTGCATAGAATATCAATCTCGATAAAGCTTTATGAGATTTCAAGAGAAAGGGATACCTAACTAATGCAAAATGGGCATCACTCCAAGTTGCCCTACAAAAACTAAGTTCTTTTCCCACACAAGATTCAAAAAAAATGAATATATAAGTTTATGAGAATTAACAACATGGTTTATCCTTGCAAGCAAGGACCACTTGAAAGGTCGCTAGAATCCTAGAACTTTGCTCTCTATTCACCCTTTCAAGGTCATATTTGACTTCTTTGAATTCAAAATACATCGACATATAGATTTCATGTCATCCACATTAATAATCGAAAAAATGTAGAGTTTTCCAACACTCCATGAGTTTATTTTTGAAGCGGAACACAATTTTGAGGTAGTATAAACCTACACCATTGATTGATTTATAGATCAACGATTGGTGCAATCGAAAGGGATTGTCAATTAGATATATTATTTTTGTTGTTTCATTGGTTAAGAGAGGACACATCAGCTCAAGCAGGTCCCACTATGGCAAAGTTATAAAAAGGAGTCATCAACAAAGCGGGGCCATTAATTACACAAAGGTAATATATAACAGTTGGCACAAGCTCACAAGATTACTAGTTTAACAACATGAAGCTATTTTGTTTTTTGAGAAGAGTCTAGTGAGTCAACCAAGTTGGTGGGTCCAAGAATATTATATAAATTTTGCAAAGACTACAAGAAGATAAAGAGATTTATACTTTTGGACATGTGCCCAATAGAACTCATTTGAACAATGCCCAAACTAAAAACAAAAATTAATAATGTCACTCACTAAAAGATGACATGTTGGAGGAAGTAGGTCCCAACTTTGACAAAGGTAAAAGGGTACAAGATAAAATCATGAAAGTGTGGAACTATTGATTTTCTTTTAATCAACAACATGTGCACAATTTTGTAGGTGACAATCTTTCAAATGCTTCTTGTTGTGTCATTGGCCAAATATCAATACATCAACAAATGATAGAGCCCATGCCAAAGAGAAAATACCTTCAAAATATTTTTCCAATGAAAGAACACATGGCATGTTGACACTCCTAGGAATAATGTAGTCTAACAACTTAAAGTTTTTGCATTATTGGTTAGAAGCTAATGTAGGATTTGACAAGTAGGCCACTTGAAATTTACTTATGCGATGAAATAAAAATACAATTATCAATGGAATAAAAGCTCAAAGAAAGGAAATGTCAATTTTTTGTCCCAAACTATGGTTCAAAAAGTCAAATGTAACTCCAAATTGTATGGATTTCTACATGCAATCTTTCAGTATTTACTATTTTGTGGATTCTTTTCGCGTTCCTGCATTTGTGTGATAGTATAAATATGTAGCTTGTATTTTTAAGGGGGTTGGATCTTATTTTTAGTTTAGTAGAAGAAAACACTTATCTTCTAGTATTAGGGCCTTCAAGGCAAGAAATTGTTCCTTTTGAATTCAATTGCTTGGACTCTGTGTGGTTGTGCTAATCAACCTTTCATACCTAATTTAAAAGAAAATTGATGAGTATATATTTATCTCTCCTTATTGTGCCTAAGTTCTCTTCTCTCATTCTATTGTTAGTTGTCCAATTATTTTGTCATTAAATGCCTTAGCTTGTTATATGAAATTTTACAATTTTGACATTAAAATTATGCACGATTATGTCATTTTCTTTTCATTTAAAATTGTTGGTTTTATGTATGAGCTTTGTGCAAATGTTAAGTGGTAGAAGATAAAACCTTTCATTCAATGATTCACCTGGTAGTATAGTAATTTATTTCAAACAAACTTATCTCCCTTTTTTAAAAATCATATCAAAAGATAATTGAAAAGCATAAGATTTAGATTCTTAATCTAGAGGTTATCTTACTAATCACATCCCACATTTGTAAGATTTTCCATGTTGATTTAGAGGTGTATGAGAATATAAATTTGAGTATCAACACACCCTATACTTCAAGGCATATCCTTCACCCTTTCACCATTTTTAGAGTGCTTCCCATGATTACAAAAACCTTGTAATGATATAGTATGGAGCAATGAAATGGAATATGACCATTTTTCCATACATAGAATTGTAATCAAAGGGCTCTCCTTTATCAATTTAGAGTTTGTTGAGGGACCATCAACACAACCATCCTTGTGAATCAATATTCCCAAGTTAAAATCAACCAATATATTCTCCTTGATTGCATGCTCGTCAACATAGCTACTCTAAAAATCAATCACATATAACAATGGCTCAACCTTTAGAAGATATATAGGTAGTTCATGGACTGGAACATTTATTTTCATCTTGGGCTCTTTGTATTCAACAAGTAATGTCTATTCCTCCATGACCATCAATTTTTTTTTACCATGCACACTTAGAAGTCAATAAAATATACTCATTTAAGAAAGAATCCTTACCTTCAACTTGCATGGTGTATCTCATTTTCCTACTCAATGGTCTATACCTAATCAGGGATAACTTTAAGAAACCCCCCCCCTTGGCGAAGGTGTAAAATCATGGCGAATCTTTCCTTTTATTTGAAAAAATATATTAATTTTCTTGGCAAATCTTATGCACGGTATTAAAAAATTTGTAAAATCCTGGAGAATCTTAATGAATAATTGCTAAAAATAATAATCATAGTGGCGAATCCTAGTGAATCTCGATGCACTCCTATCACGATACAGGCAAGGTCGAGGGGCAGATCTTCCCCCATTCCTAACAAAATTCAATACCATCGGCCTAACAATGCTTCATCGGCAGAACCCCCATCACAATCTCGCGTCGGGGAAACATTATCTGGCGTCCCACCGATAGAATGAAGGACGGTTGCAAGTTCATTCTGCTCCCTAATACACATGTGCCTTTTTAAAGGCTTGTTGAGGCCCGAAATTTGTTTTGGGCCACACGATTAGATTTAATCATGTGGCCGAAAATAAATTTCGAGCCTCAACAAGCCTTTTAAAAGGCACATGTGTATTAGGGCTCGGAATCAACTTGCAACCGTTCGATTAAAAAACTAATCTATGGCAATAGATAAAAGAAAATATTCCTAAAATTAAATAGTATTTTATTATTAGTGGCAATATTGCCCCAAAATTAATCGGAGGAATATAATATTACTGGCGAATATAATTAAATTTTTTAGTTACTGTATAAACTACTGGCAAATAAGTTTTGATAACGCATCGTTTACATGGCGAATTCATCGAGACAAAATTATTTTTTCGTAGAACCCTGGCGATTCAGTCTTCATTTTAGCTTGTACTATTAGACATTTTTGGAGCTCCTGATTTCTATTATTAGCCAATTGGAAAATATTCACCACTAAAGTCTTCCCTATACCTAATAATGTCTCGTGGCTCTAGTTTTGACTATGCTTCTTGCTTCCTAATTTCTTTCTTGGTAACCTCTTCAAGTTCTAATGTTTCCTCTTCCTTTCTTGAGCTTCTTATGTGGTTATATAAACCTCTTTTATGTAGATACCTTGGTTTGAGTAACTCCAAATACTCATCAAAGGGAACTTGAGATTTGAATCTATCATGCATCTCTTGATACTAATCAAGGATTTTGTTGGCCTCACGTTTTGCACCTCTCCTTGTCCTTCTATATTTTTATCAATAGCTCTTGAATAAGATCTACATATTCTTCCCTTTGCAAGAACTTTGCTTGAAGAAACATAGGTCATTATTTGTTGGACTCTTTTGGGTAGTTGTGTTCTAATTCATAGTCTACAAGGCTTATATCACCCTTCTCATTAATTATTTTACTAGCATGTATAAAATACCCTCTAGGTTGGCAAGACCATAGTTTTGATACCACTATAATGTCCCCAATAGAACAACCTTAGGAAAAAGACAATTTCCTTAATGTGTTGAAGCTAAAATGATGAATTAATACCAAATATAGATACCAAACCTTCCTAAAATTAATGTTGAATCAAAAATATGTCAAACTTGTAGACCCTTACAAATCAAAATACATAACTACAAACAACAAATCCACACATCCCACAAGCTGATAAAATTTTGAAATACTCAAATGACAAAAATATGACTAAGTACTAGCGAATCTAATGTACAACAACTAATAAAATGCATGAGACCCTTAAGTACACTTCCACACGAAGCATAGATTATTTACGAGGGAAGATTGGACTTTTATAATAGAAAATAAATAGTAACAAACAATTAGAGTACAAATCATCTAAATTGAGGCACCAAAATACCAAACTAATCCTATGCTAAACATTTATCAATAATATGCCCTTGAACAACAATTTATAAAGGCATATTTATTTATTTCATAAGCAAATTCACTTACAATAGTTTGTATAGTTGTACAAAAGGTACAAACACTCAAGTGTGGCACTAAATATGGCGGCAATTGAAAGGTGTTGAAACAAGTCTGAAACCTTCCTCGAATGGTTGCAAATGCCCAATAAAAGAAAATCTAAGAGATGATCCCTAGAAACTGACAAAATAATGATGATACAATGATAGCAATACTATAAAACCCCTTCAAAATTAGTAATAGTGATAGATCAGCGTGGTACAACAACTAAAAACGTGATATTTAATGATTAAAACAATGAACAGTATTTGAAACCCCTTCAAAATCAACAAATCTATCCCTTTCAGACAATAGTGAACAACCCTTTCATGCTATAACATCTCCAATCAGACAACCTCAGGAAATAGACAATTTTCCAACTATATGCAAGATGAAAGTTGAACAAATATAAAATGTAGATGCAAAAGCCTGCTGAAATTAATGTTTGTTAACAACACCATTATTTTAAGAAACCGTCATAATGCAATCATGGAACTTCAGATCTAAAACATTTATTAGTGGTATGATCATTGATAAAGCTAACATGACAATTACAATCAATTAGGATAATAGATCACTAGCTAATATTAATATGAACA
Source organism: Sequoiadendron giganteum (assembly GCA_007115665.2). NCBI lineage: Eukaryota > Viridiplantae > Streptophyta > Pinopsida > Cupressales > Cupressaceae > Sequoiadendron > Sequoiadendron giganteum. Next base: position 717,790,279 of record CM021100.1, read on the forward strand.
ACAAATGTAAATACTAGGAACAATTATGATGCTTAGATCTGAGTTATGATAGCTGAAAATCAAAAGATTCATAAATGTTATGCCTTGTATTTTTTATTTAATGCAAAAAACAACAATGTGATCAAACCAACAATTTATACCAAATCCATGCAAGATTATATCTCCATCAATGTTGACTAACATTACATTATCCAAAATTATCACCAAAATCCAATTTAACAACAATAATAGCAAACTCCTAAAAACTTCAAAATATTAAATAAAAACAAGTACAATTTTACCATGATGTTAAATGGAACATAGTTTTGGGTATATGACTGGTAATAATGCTAGCAACAACCAAGTTTAAGAACAAGCCTATGGAAAATCGTTGAAACCCCTCACCAATGTCTACAATCTCTCATATGGTGTACAATAATAGTAAATAGATGTAAAAATAGGCCGGCAACCCTTATCAACCAGCAACAATTGGCACTTGAACTCTGAAAACTTGCAATGTGAAGATGATGTATCAATAGCACTACTAAAAAACTCTTCAAAATCAACAAATCTAAGCCTTTCATGTTGATGTTATGACAGCTTCAGTCTGCACTTCCCAAGAAGAAAAGATAAATTAAATGAATAGCCTCTTGACTATTTAATTTATATCAAACATTTTATGTGCTAAAGGGCCGACCCTTATAAGTTCGCCTATTCTTGTCTTAACCTTGATCTGACCTTAAGACATGTTTATTATTTATTATGTAAAGGCCGACCTAAATGAAGAGGCACCTATGTTGTATATATACAAGGTCACTTTGGCATTGTAAATCATTCCATCAAGCAAGTTTGCATTTATCATTAAGAGCAGAATTCGCATTTGCAGCAGCAGTCCGATTTCAAGGAAGAAGATATTCATTTGTATCTTGTGTATCTAGGAGAGGTGCGACCTCATTACATTCTTTATTGGCCATTGCTGGGCCTGAGTTGTAAGCAGATTTCTGCTAGTTGTTCTACATTATAGAAGAGATCATTTGTTGGGTTTTTCTCCCTCAAGAGGAGGGTTTTCCCAGGGTATCTTGTTGTGTTCATTGTCTTATATGTTGCAATTCTATTGAGTTCCTTGTTGTCTAATCTGATCTAAGAAACACTAACATGGTATCAAAGCGGGTGTGAAAAAGATCGTGATCAAATTCAGATCTGTTAGTTTGCAACTCTCATTATTTTTTCTTTTCAGTCTATCTTCTAAATTGCTCAAGATGGTGAACGGTCTGAAAATCGAGGATAGACTCGAAGGGATCTCGAACTACACATCATGGAGGTTCAGGTTCATGCTAACTTTGGAAGAGAATGATTTGGCTGAGTTTGTGAAAACAAAAGTTCCCAAACCTGAGGGGGAAGAAGAGAAGCTGCAATGGAGAAAGAAAGACACTAGGGCAAAGAAAGTATTGGTTGATTCCGTCAAGGATCATATTGTACCAATTGTCTTCAAGTTGGATACAGCAAGAGAGATGTTTACAACCTTGGAAGAGATGTACGAAATCAACAACACCAGTCGAGCCCTTGCACTGAAGCAACAACTTCATCATGTGAAAATGGCGAAAGGAGAATCTGTTATTACATACTTCATGAGGATTTCAGAGATAAAAGATCAGCTCTCCACTATTGGTCACATGATTGATGATAAAGAACTGACTATGCTTGCTCTCAATGGTCTTCCGCTTTCATGGGAGGCGTTCATTCAAGGAATCAGTGCAAGATCTGAACTTCCCAAGTTTGATCGATTGAGGATTGACTGCATTCAAGAGGAGTCAAGACTAACAGCAAGAGGAATTGGTCAAAGCTCAAAGAATGAAGAATTACAAGTTCTTGCCTCTCATTCATCAAACAAAAGTAAAGGCTTTAAGAAAGGATTCTTCAAGAGGAATCGAGAAGATGGAAATGATGATGCTCCTACCTTCAAAAGGAAATGAGACATGTCCAAGATTCAATGTTTTCGTTGTGATAAGTATGGTCACTTTGCGAGGGTTTGCCCTCAACAACCTAAGTTTCAAGTTGCCACTACAGATATTGAAGAAGTCGCTCCACAAAAGGACTCTAGTGATTATCTATTTTATTCAGCCTTGTCTAGCAATGTTTCTACTGACTCTAACACTTGGTTGATTGATAGTGGTGCTTCTAGGCACATCACCGGGTTCAGAGGTCACCTTTCAAACTTAATGGAAAGCAACTCCAGTGATCAAGTTGTTATTGGAGATGATGCTAGATATTCTGTAAAAGGGATTGGAAATTCCACTCTTCACTTGGATTCAGGAATTTCTTTGGAATTGAATGATGTACTGTTCGTACCAGGGATAAAGAGGAACCTTGTTTCAATTTCAGCATTAGAAGACAAGGGCTATCAAGTTGCCTTCTCTAAAGGGAAAGTTCTTATATGGGCAAAGAACTCCAGCTTCAAAATTGCTCAAGTGATTGGAGTTAGACATGAATGTCTCTACAGGTTGTGCACTCATCCTCTTCAAGCACTTGTGCATAACAGTACCAGCATGTGTGATCTTTGGCATCGAAGATTGGCTCACATTCACTTTCGTGCTCTACCTATCATGGAGAAGATGGTCACCGGTCTTCCGAAATTCGATCAAGAACATGAAGGTACATGCAAGGGATGTGCCCTAGGCAAGAACACAAAAGGTACGTTTCATTCCAGTGAAAGTAGATCTAAATGTATTCTTGATCTCATTCATTCTGATTTGTGTGGTCCAATGTCTATTGCATCATCTAGTGGTTTCTTGTATTATATTATTTTCATTGATGATTACTCTAGAAAGACTTGGATTTATTTCTTGAGATCTAAAGAATCAGAAGAAGTATTAGAAAGATTCAGAGAATTCAAAGCACAGACTGAAAATCTGTCTGGGAAGAGGATCAAGGTATTGAGATCTGATAATGGTGGAGAATACACTTCTGGCACATTTCGAGACTTTTGTATTGAAGCAGGGATTAAGAGGGAGTTCAGTGTTCCCTATAATCCACAACAAAATGGTATTGCTGAAAGGAAGAATAGGTCTATTGTGGAAGCAGTGAAAGCTATGATTCATGATCAAGACTTACAAATCTCTCTTTGGGCTGAAGCATCAAGAACAGCTGTCTATGTTCAAAATAGGAGTCCCCACAGGATCTTAGAGAATAAAACTCCTAAAGAAGCATTCTCAGGCGTGAAGCCTGAAATTAGTCATTTGAGGATTTTTGGTTGTCCAGTCTATGTTCATGTTCCAAAGGAAAAGAGAACAAAACTAGAACCTTCTGGGAAGAAAGGAATTCTTGTAGGCTACAATGAGACATCAAAAGCTTATAGGATATACATTCCTGGACAGAAGTCTATTGAGATTAGTAGAGATGTCACATTTGAGGAAGATGTTGCTTACAGAAGGTCCAAAGGCACTCCTATGGAGATTGATGAAGAAGAACCTCCTCAAGATATGGAAGTTGACCATATTCCAGAGAATCTGAAGGAGGATACAGAACCTATAGAAGATATTGATCCAACTGAGCCTTTGGATCCTACTGATGGGCCTCTAGACATTGTGATTGGAAAGAAAAGACCTCTTTGGGCTCGCAGGACAATGCAGGAAGCAGAAAGGTTTGCAGCTCCAAGAGGAGCCTTTAGAGAAAGCAAGAGACCTCACAAGTTCTCTAGTTATGTTGCCTTGATGAGTCAGATTATTGAGTCAGAGCCTTCAAATGTTGAAGAAGCTTCTAGTCATCAAGTATGGAAGGATGCCATACTTGAGGAGTATCAGTCTATACTTAAGAATGATGTTTGGGATATAGTTCCTAGACCCAAAGACAAATCTGTGGTGTCTTCTAAGTGGCTCTTCAAGATCAAGCATGCAACTGATGGGAGCATTGAGAAACACAAGGCTAGATTTGTGGCTAGAGGGTTCTCACAAAAAGAGGGAGTTGACTATGAAGAAACTTTTGCTCTTGTGGCTCGTTACACGTCTGTTAGAACCATCATTGCTATTGTTGCATCTAGAGGATGGAAGATTCACCAAATGGATGTAAAGACAGCTTTTCTGAACGGCATAATAGAAGAAGAGGTTTACATTGAGCAACCAGAAGGATTTGAGGTGCATGGGAAAGAGTCTCATGTCTGCAAGCTGAAGAAGGCCTTGTATGGTCTTAAACAAGCTCCTCGTGCTTGGTATGAAAGAATTGATCAGTATCTTTCAAGTCTGGGTTTCTCAAAGAATGATGCAGATTCTAACCTCTACTTCAAAGTAGTAAATGGTGAAGCATTAATTTTGGTTTTATATGTTGATGACTTGATCATTACTGGTGAAGAACATCTAATTCTAAAATGCAAGAAGGAATTAGCTTCAGAGTTTGAGATGAAGAATCTAGGTCTTATGCATTACTTTCTTGGCTTAGAAGTTTGGCAAAAGCCAGATGAGATGATTCTAAGTCAAGGCAAGTACACTGTTGACATTCTCAAAAGGTTTGGTATGATTGACTGGAAACCTATGTCTACACCCATGGAGTCTAATTTAGATAAGTTGAAAGAGGTTGCAGCTAGTTCAGAACCAATGGATTCTACGATGTATAGACAGTTGATTGGTTCATTGATGTATCTAGTTAACACTAGACCTGATATTTGCTATGCAGTAAGTGCACTTAGCCAGTTTATGTGTGAACCAAAGAAAATACATCTTGTAGCAGTTAAACATATCCTAAGATATTTATGTGGCACAATTGGATATGGGTTGAGATATTCTTCAAACGTGGATTTGGAGCTGCATGGTTTTACTGATTCTGATTGGGCAAGATGTGTTTCAGATCAGAAGAGTACCTCTGGTTGTTGCTTCAGTTTGGGGACTGCTATGATCTCCTTGTGTAGCAGGAAACAGTCTTCAGTGGCCTTGAGTACAACTGAAGCAGAGTATATAGCAGCTTGTGTGGCAGCTCATGAGGCAGTGTGGCTTCGTAAGCTCCTTGCAGGATTGTTTGGACAATCAATGGAGCCTACTATTATACACTGTGATAATCAAAGCTGTGTGAAGCTTTCTGTCAATCCTGTGTTTCATGACAGAACAAAACATGTTGAGATCAAGTACCACTATATTAGAGATATGGTGCAAAGGAAAGCTATACAATTGAGGTATATCAGCACTGAAGAGCAAACGACAGACATTCTCACCAAGCCTCTCGCCAGGATTAAGTTTGTGTACTTCTGAGAGAAACTTGGTATGGTGGAGAATGCAGTCTTGACTGAGAAAAGAGTCTCAGTAATCAGTGATCCTTGATTGATAATGCAATTCTCTGTTGAGAGAGAGTTGAGGTGCAAGCCCTTGATAATGCAATTCTCTGTTGAGAGAGAGTTGAGGTGTAAGCCCTTGATAATGCAATTCTCTATTGAGAGAGATTTGAGGTGAAAGCCCTTGTTGCCACCCTCTGGGAGAAGCTATGGTGGATGTCATGTGTGTGACTCCATGACAACATCACGTGAGGGAATCTGTGATGACTTTATACCATCTATGGGAGTAGCCATAATGGTTAATATCACGTTGAGGTGATATTCTATTTTTTTTTCATTCTAATATGATGTGTCTTGTGCAGATGGAAGTTCATCCCTAGCTGAGAGGGAGTGTTGTGTTATGACAGCTTTGGTCTGCACTTCCCAAGAAGAAAAGATAAATTAAATGAATAGCCTCTTGACTATTTAATTTATATCAAACATTTTATGTGCTAAAGGGCCAACCCTTATAAGTTCGCCTATTCTTGTCTTAACCTTGAGCCGACCTTAAGACATGTTTATTATTTATTATGTAAAGGCCGACCTAAATGAAGAGGCGCCTATGTTGTATATATACAAGGTCACTTTGGCATTGTAAATCATTCCATCAAGCAAGTTCGCATTTATCATTAAGAGCAGAATTCGCATTTGCAACAGCAGTCCGATTTCAAGGAAGAAGATATTCATTTGTATCTTGTGTATCTAGGAGAGGTGCGACCTCATTACATTCTTTATTGGCCATTGCTGGGCCTGAGTTGTAAGCAGATTTCTGCTAGTTGTTCTACATTATAGAAGAGATCATTTGCTGGGTTTTTCTCCCTCAAGAGGAGGGTTTTCCCAGGGTATCTTGTTGTGTTCATTGTCTTATATGTTGCAATTCTATTGAGTTCCTTGTTGTCTAATCTGATCTAAGAAACACTAACATTTCACACTATTGTGGCACTATAACACCACTGCAGTGAAACCATAGCAACACTGTAGCAACCAAAAATGACTTCAGTACTCATTATACAACAATTCCACATAATTGTGAACCCCAAATGGAATTCTCTAATGGATAAGAGTGTTTTTGTCTTCAAATCCAAATATAGAAATCAAAAGGGTTCTTATCCTTTGGAACTCCCACACAAAAGGTTTTCATCCTTAAATGCTTCAAACTCCAACTTGGAAGGAATAGCAAAACGACAAAATAATAATGATTTGCTCTAAGGAATGCCTTTCTTTTATAGTTGTCATTTGATCCCTCTATTTGGATTTATTTTTTCCCTTCAAATATTTTCAATAACTTTTTAAATTATAGAAAACACTTTTTGAATTACATATCGAATTAAGTGTTAAAAGACATTTTTTATATATCATGAAGGCCCTATAATAATATTTAGATTGCCCTTTTGAAAATGAAGTGATTGAACCCACTTAAAATTTTACTATTATTTCCTTTATTTTATCCCTTAGCCTACAAGAAACGAAAAATATGGTAGGAGTCCTCAATTAATTCCTTTAATTTTGAAAAGGGTCAAACATTTTGAACGACTAATAGGCATGTGTTAATTTTATAAAAACATAATTCTAAGCTACATACAAATTCACTTCCATATACAATATTTTACCCTTTCACACAACTAAGATGGAATTCACTCTTCTCATTTTGAATTCTAATTTTTAACTTTCTTGTTAATATTTTGAAGCTTCTTCCTCCTTTCTCATAAACTCTACAACTTCTAGCCATTCCTTAGATTTGTTGATTTGTTGATTTTGAAGAGTTTTCTAGAAGATGATTTGTTGTCAGCTCACACTCTTCCGCATGGCATCTTGACAAATTTTCATCTCCAATATCCTCTTTCATATATAATAAGCACCAATTCACACCTACAAAAGGTTTTAGGATTTATATCTTATAAAATATCTCTAATTTTGTACACCTTTGCACCTAGGTTTGCACACACTCCAAGCTTTTATCTATTGCTACATAGAAGTTGAAACATAACATTTATGGACCTACCTATTGAACCATAACCATTCTTCTTATCCTCCTTACAACTTTCAACCACTATTTTTTTCCACAAGGACATCAAACATGAAGCTTACAAGCATCATAATGACTAATAGATTGAGATGGCAATGTTGTGAAAAATGAACAAAGGTCGTTACAACCTATATCAATTCAAGATAGGTCATTACCATATTTTTCTTTTTTTTTAAGTCCAAAGACATGATATCCTATTCCAAACACTTTCTCCTACACCAAATCACTATTGCAAAACACATGTTGCCACCTCATTGAACTAACAACTGCTGTTGCATAATTCAAAACGTCTACACATTTCTAATTATGTCAGCCTTCCAACTCAAGAATGCATCTTCTCTCATCTTTTCATTACAATACTTTTAACTTAATTCAATTTGAAATTTCCAACTATTGTATTATTAGATCAATAGTTCGTTTTTTAAATTAATTTGAAACGTGTGCACATTTCTTTTCCAATCTTTAGCTGCTTATGTCAGCCTTCTTCAACTCCAACCAAACTCAACAATGCATCTTCACTCGTCTTTTCATTGCAATACTTTAACTTATTCAATTTAATATTCCCAACTGTTGTATCATTAGATCAATAATTTGTTTTTGTTTACTTTGTGCTATATACTTCATATTTTTCTCTCCTTTTTTATTACATTATTTTAAATTGAGTTCAATTTCAAATTCCTAGCTCTTGTATTATTAGATCAAAATAAGTGTATATATTATTCTTTAAAATAAATAAAAAATAAATGTATATATTATTCTTTAACATAAATAAAATTATTAGATTAGCATTTCTACTAAGGTTAGTAAACTTTAGAAATAGTTTAAAGATTACCCTCGTTGTATATTCATATTCCTAAAAAACTCTGTACACAATATGCCATCCTTGAAGAACTGCTTATCATTTATTGCCTAGTTAGATTTAGGGTAAAATATTTCGAACTTCACAACAAATAGACCTTGCAACAGACGTTATTTTTCTATGAAGTTTTGTAGAAATCAAAAGATAAAAATCTAAACGTAGAAATCAGACTTAAAATAACTTATCTTTGTTTGGAAATTTCAGTGACCTTCAAAATATATCCTTCCAAATGAATCCCCCAGGAATATTGCTTATTTTGCAAGCAAAAAAATCCAACTCTTCCAGAACCCTGATAGTTATTTCCAACACCATAACCTCATAATGTTTCTTAAAGTGCATTCCCAAAACATAATCTAGAACCAAGTACCAACTTAGAGAGTGGCATGATGTCAGAGAAAAACTGTTGGCAGACTAATATCAAACACAGAAAAGTGCTCGGAGTTCATTTGCTTCTTGAACCATCTCATCCCTATGGCGGTCTTTCCTTTCTTTGTCCAAATCAAGCTTCTCTTTTAATTGTCCCTCTTTCTCATCAATCTGAAAATTGGATGTCCGGCATGTTACCATATGTCACAGAATAACTATAATTTCCTTCCACCATGTGCATGTGAGGATAGGCAAGGAAATAATATCTATGAAGAGATAACATCATTTGAAAATAACAAGAACGGGTGTGTTTATCCTTACCGCATCATAAACTTCATCCATTTTCTGAAAGTCACCAACCTTCCTTGGAAGAATATGAATGTGAACATGAGGAACTGTCTGGCCTGATTCAGGGCCATCCTGTAGCAGAGAGCCATTAGTCAAACATCAAACACAGATGTTCTTTCACAATATTTGCTACGCCAACTTCTTATGGTTTTGCTGGTGAAGGCAAGATAAAACTTAATTTGAAATACCATAACTGTAAGTAGAAATGTACTACTTTCTAATATCCAATCAGAGGCATGTTGAATCTTCTGGGCAGAAAATATAATGTCAACAATGATAAAATATAATCTAAAAGACAAATATATAGATTGCTCAAGATATAATTAGATACGCTTTCAATTCCTTTTTCTATTCCAGCAAAACAATGCATTCATCTTGAAACTAGAAAAAGAATTCCACTTCCTAGGCTAAACAACTATGCCGAATATCTTCCTCAAATAACTAATATCTAAGGAACTGTCTCTATATTTCCTAAAAATCTCTTATTTCTGTAATTCTACCAAGGTGTGTTCCTAGATAGACATGCTTCTAATTGACAATATATTACCCACATCCAATCCTAAACACCTACTAGTGAATGCAAAGATGGCATACTCACCAACTACTCGCTGAGCCAAACAAGGGCGAGTTTTAGCACCATTGACTCACCAAAAACTCGACAAGTTTGACAAAAAAAACTCACCAAACTCATTAAAAATGCAAAACACAAAAAAAAGGGAAAACATAGTCAAAAAGGTCATGATTTTGCCCTATAGATGCATGAACACCCCTCACACTTCCTCACACAGCACTTGGAGAGCAAATAATTTTCACAAAAATGTGCCAAACACCTAATTTCTCCCTTAAGTGATAAAATTGTGAAAATGGTGTGCAACATAAAGTTTTGTATGGTTTCAAAGGCCTTAATTTGGGCTTGGCAGTGGAGGCACTACCCCTCGACCCCACTAGTAGGGGCGTTGCCCCTAGACCCCCACAAGGGGTACTACCCCTGGACCCCGTTGGGGGTGTTGCCCCCAAACCCCCATGAGGGACACTACCCCTCAACCCAACTGAGGGCACTGCCCTTAGAACCCCATGAGGGACACTACCCTTCAACCCCATTGGGGTCTCCACTCCTAGACCCCCACTAGTTATTATGATCACTTTTCATATAAGAAATTTGATCACACTAATGGGATTTGGGAGATGAGACAAGAATTGACAACTTAGACAATTATCTTTATTGCTATCATAATATCATTGATCAATGATGAAGTATCATACTATCAATATCAAAGATTCAAATGTCATTATTATTATAAAATACAACACAACCTTCAGCTTTGCACAAGAAAGGTAGACAACAAATAAGAGGAGGTCATTGATTTGGTCGAGTCAGAGCCACAACCACAGCCTTCAATGTAAGTGTGGAGCTGCAACAGAGTGCAAGAATTACAACCTCCCCCCAAGTTTTCACTAGACTAGGGAAGAGAAAGATGTAAAAAATTTAATATGCAATTTATGAATTATGATGATGATTTTCAAAGGCAATCATCATAAATTTGTAATAATTAGCTAACTATTGTATTAGCGTTCCGCATGATAATGTGATTTTACACTCAATTTGTATTCAAATGAGTCAAATTTAATAGAAAACACTTTTGTACTCATTTATGGACTCATTGGATATATTTTGTCATTAAATTTTGCAACAAAAAAAAATTTGCTTTTAAATAAATTTAAACAATTTTTTAAGTTGCCAAGTTTTTGCTGAGTCATAAATTTTGGATCTGCCGAGTTTTTGCCAAGTCCAAGTATTCCAACTATGGGCGAATGTACCAAATGAAACAGAAATTTTGAACATTTATAGACTGCCCCTTTTCTAAAATAATTATCTTCCTGCTGGATCTATTTATTCTCCCTCATTTGAGTCCGGTCTGATCTAAAAAGGCATTTAAAGGTTGTGGTTGCTTCTCAGCCACAGATGTTATTTTGAGGAACTACTTAAAGGAACAAAAGATCTTCATTTTATTAATACATGAGGCCCTGTTTGTATCTTCTACAGGAGCTCAATGGCAACTTAAAACAATGCACCATGCATCTTTGCTTCATTTATAGAAATAAATGTGTGAAGATATGCAAACACGAAAAGCATTCAAAGATATATTCACTTCAAGTAGATCAGACCTCACATTCATGAGTGTGCATTGCTTACTACATTTATAGAACACCCTCTCAAACTCTTATGACTGTTACTTATTATTGCAATTTATATACTATCGAAGGATTATAAAACTAATGCTTTATTATTTCCTATGCTGCAATTTTGATGTGGTCTCTTGTAATGGGAGTTATCCCTCTCTCAATTGTGCTTTGTGTTCAATATACAGAAAACATTCACACGACTCATCCACCCAAAAAGTCGACCAATTCCAAAAACTCATAGATTGGCTTATCCATGCTCTGTGACTCCCCTTCAGATACAGAATAATCATCAATGTACACTCTGTGCTTCTCGGTGAAAGTTGCCGATTTGTCCTCTCTTTATAAGAATTAATTTAGACTTAAGAGAATATTGAGAGATGGTTAGGATTTTATCTGAGAAGAAATCCAAGCCAGATTTAGTATTTCCGTGCTTCTAATATTACATGTAAGAGGATCTCCAATAAACTCAACAAATCTGAATGGCAAATTTTTCCTTGAATGCAAGGATAAATTAAAATGATATTAATGTGGTAGTTCTATTACTGTCCGGTAATAGCTCATATTGTCATATGTACATACAGAACTCAATTTTAAAAACTAGAACTCTACACCTAGCCTGGAAAAACCCCACAGACATATCCTACAGGATAATTTTTGGGACCATTTTTTAATACTGTGTATGACTGTCTGAAAATCTAGTTAGAATATATCTTAAAAGGAAATGTACCAATTACATTGGTCCATTTAAGTAATGTGAAACACTTGAAGCTTGTCCCAACAAAGCAGTCCAAGAAATCTATTTGCACCAAAGGGTAATGACCGTCTGAAAATCTAGTTAGAATATATCTTTAAAGGAAAATGTACCAATAACATAGACCCGTTTAAGTAATGTGAAACACTCGAAGATTGTCGCAACAAAGCAGTCCAAGAGATCTATTTGCACCAATGGGTATGTTCTTAACATGGATATTATGCATCCATAGGAAACAAACACAGTCTCGTTGCAACAGGCATATCCAAAAACATCAGTACCTTCTGGGAGTATGTGGCTAGAGGAGCTAGAATCTGGGATCGTTCAAACCAGGTGAAGCATGGTGATGCACCCACCTAATTTGTCTTCTATTTAGTAAAAGGATGAGTTAAAACAAGCTGTAGATCATAAAAACACTCAATGCAATTTAACAGGATGATGAACACATCAAACAGAAAGGAGATCCTCAAACAGGTGATACCTGATAAGTAAAACAAGAAACTTGCTTTGGAGATATTATAATCTAAAGTAACTGGAGATGGCTATGTAAGAGACAGAAAAGGGAAATAATCCTAGTACAGATGGTCTTCTGATATATCTCTTCAACGATTTGTTGCTAATTATTTAAAAAATCTCTTGCACATGTATCAAGAAGCTCTTAGAGGTGTAAAATGGGTGAGCTTATTTATGCCCAGTTGATAAAACACTCTTGATCGGATGCAACAGAGACTGATTGTTTAAGCTTTTAAAGTCCTTGCTATAAAGATAAAATTCCTCATAGCAAGGGTTGTAAGGCTTGAGCGAACAGGCTTAATGAAAGGTAGATTTACCATGAACAGCCTTATCATAGCCTGAGAAGGCACTGAATGAGCATAGAAAGAAATCGGGAGAGATTTTGAACTTTAATAAAGCACAAGATAGAATGAGAATTTATTCTACAAAATGGATATGCTCAACTAAGTTTGTAAAGGTCTTTACAGGGCTCATTGAAACACTTTTCTCTTAGGTCCTGTCCAGACTAAATGTTATACCTGATAAAGTCTATTAGGCAAGATTATTCCCTAGCACTGTATTCCAATGTCTGCATGGTTGATGCTCTAGTATAGACATTGATAGTCACTCAAGTTCGGGGACAAAACAAGATTTACCTTTCAGAGGGAAGTCAACTCTCAAGGAATACTTTGCTTAAATCTCTCTTCTGAATCCAGAGCTTGCTCAATCACAGGTTGAAAGTACAATATTGTGCACAGATATCTTCACAAAAGCCATTTGGCATTGGTGTAGTGATATGTGAAGGAAAAGCAGAAGATATAATTTGGCCAAACACATAGAACTAAATTGGTCAAACCACTATTGAAAGATAATCAAACTAGATCAGATTAAAATATACTCCGGTATTACATTTAGGATGTGATTCTCTCCTGATAGTCAATGGAGTCAGACGCTGAACATGTTAGAGAAGAAGTTCACAACTGGCATTATTAGCAACTTCAACTGGTAAGAAAAACAATGGCAGTTGTCAGCATATTGCAGCAGGAGATGTTTTTCTTACCCAGGAAGGGTTCCTAAAATCTGCGATCATGCTTAGAAACTTCTGAAAAAGACATGCAGCCAAAAGAGTGCACATGGCTTGTTGAAAACATACGTGATAGGCAAAGGATCAGAACACATTATTGTAGATGGTGTGGAATCTGGATGGTGAGTGGGAAAGCTCCTTAGAAAAATTGTTAGGCAAAGGATCATAATAGTTTCAATAAATTATTAAATGGTGAGTATCAAAGTCTCTTCAACAATTTCCAAGTTGAAGCCACCGCAAATTGCAAAGGAAGCAGCAACAGGTGATCAAGAGAAAGAAATGGGGAAAGTAGTGGAAAACTCATAAGATTTCCCTTGATAAGTCTAACTTTGCTCAGAAACATCAAGTTTTAACCAGAGGAAGGAATTTAGCATCTGTTTCTTGGCCTGTTTCAAATTTTCAATGGCATGGCCTCGGTAATTTGTGCAATGAAGTTGGGTGATCTTAAATAATAAAAGTCATACCCAGGGCCACTGTTTCTTGGTCTGACATTGATTGCAATATCCTGGTCATTACATTACAGCTAGACATGCATTGTATCACTATTAATAATTAATCTATCATTAGATAGAAAACAGGTCCTGTCTCTGAACCTGCATTTGCTTGTTGAAATGAAAAAATCAACAGACTCTTTCAACATGTGCAAGCAGTTCGTGCATCCTCAAAACATTATTGCAAGCTAGGCAATTCTTATCCAGACAAATGCACTACAATCATGAGGGACTGTGTTATGCAAGGGACATGGCTGCAATGCATACCTCGCCTTGCCTCTCCAAGAAGTAAATTTGGAGAGCTATATATCTTAGGATGTAACAGATTATCAAAAAAGGGATTGTATTTTAGAGCCTAAGGAACAAAAAGAAAATGGAAACATTGGAGGACTTTTAGCCACATCAAAAAATTAACAAGGTGGACACACCTAGCTACTTTGCTCTCTGAAGCCTAATCCCCTTGGAATACTAGAAAATGTTACCATATGCAGGCCAGAATCTGAACTCGATGGATTTCCATTGCACTAGACACTAGGAAGTCTCTCTACAATTGAGAAGCAAAAGAGATCTAGATAGTACAACAAAATAGATCTCACATTGACCATTTTCATAATTTTTTAAAGGCAATGCTTATAAAACCAAAACAACAGAGTTTTTGCAGTATCTAACCCACATTTTTTCCTCAATTTTGACATGTTGCTCAGTTAAATGGAAAAACTTGCCGATTTTTTGGCAAGTACTCACCAAAAACTTGACTCAGAAAAATAGCTCAGCGAGTAAACACTGATAAAACTCGCGGGTGAAAAAAAATGGCAACTACTCAGCAACATCAAGTACTCGCCAAGTATGCAAACTATGGCCCTATGCAATGATAGGTACAGGTTACAGGAAAATACAGCAATTGCATGGGCATTTCTTTCAAACAATATGTTTGGAATGGCTTTTTCATCAAAGCCCTGCAATGAATACTATATCAAGCAGGTCATATTTAACTAACTCTCATTTGAGTTTATCCTACATAGTAGAAATTATGATCTATGCCGTCTGGCAGTACAAAGTAGCTCAGATTCAGTTAAGACACATTTACCAGCTGATTTTATGTCTAACTGTTTGCACGCAAAAGATTTACCACTACTGGCATTTATTGGTAAAGATACACTAACCAGATGATTCCTCTATGTAAGTGTTTTGTTTTCCCCATGGTAAAACTAAAAATGCAATACCAGCTTGGGCAATATCATTGCAATGTTCTGTAATCTTCTTGTGCATATTGAAACTCAAAAAGTTTGTTTATCTGATGAACAAATTGAAATTCATGAATTTTACATATTGTGAAGAACTCGGGCATTCTACCAACTTAAGAAGGCATTTGAAAGCAGGCACTTGAAACTTGAAAAGGGGCAAAAATAGCCCAACCAACATGTAAAAAAGAGATATTAGCCATCCTTTATGCAGCAGTCAAGGAATGGTGCCAATATCTAAAGAGAGGACCGTTACAAAAGTTCAAATACTTTTTGAAACATGGCTTAACTCATAAGATCTTGACACAATAACCAACATTTTCATATCCTAGATCTTCTTTGGGTATCTCACATCAACAATGCTGGAAACACCAGCTTTGTTTTTTTCCCTAATATACATTACAGAAAGTGTGCCACTGTATTATTCGTTACAGAAATTACCTTCACAATATTGGTTGAAACTTGAATCATGGTGATTGCAGTTAACTTATTTGAAATATCGAATAGATTATTTGTAAATCAATGCATCATAACATACTTTATTTTTAAGGCTTTGACGTCTTTGTACCTTGTGCATGCTCACTTAATTCCATAATATGATATGTAGTGAGACATTTACTTCATGTTATTTTTTTATGAATTTAAAAAATAAAATAAAACAAATCTCAATGTATTCAATTCACAAAAAACAAGTGCCTATCTATGATGGCAGTCTTCTCCCAAAATTCATCTTCACTAGTTTGTATCAACAACGTATGGTCATAACTTTCTCAGTTGTTGCTCACTGTGCTTTTTAAATAGTAATAATTATTTCCCTCCTCATCTTGTATCGTAACTCTATATGGCTTGATAATTTCACAAATGATTTCTCTTCCAAGTTGGAACTGGAAGAAATTTTAGGTCCTATAGTGGATAGATTTGAAGTTTGATTATGATGGAAGACAGTAAATATGTACTAACAACATAAAAAATATATATAATAATCAAAGCAATCATTCTTACTCAACAACACATTATGGGTTGCAGATACTGAGCAACACATAACAAACACTAAGCATAGTGCTCAATCTCCTCTCCTATGGAAATAATTTCTTCAAGGACATAATTCACATTATTGCTTATCTTCATAATAATCTCTCTTTACATGTCAAGGAGATCCTCTCATAGGCACAAGATTGTCAAAGGCTTTGATACCAAAATGTAATGCTGCTTTTCTCCAAAGTATAAAATTGAATAGATTTAATATATTAAAGTTAATTTTGTATGTTAGCAGATTTATTATCATCTGAGTTTAAAGATTATAAAATATATCTATGATTCAAAAAAGAAATGTACAAGCATGATTGTTTATCAAAATCACCAATTTAAAACTTGAACACTTTAAAATAACCTTCATTAATATATGAAATTACATCCAACAATTTGAATATTAACAAAAGGAAATGAATGACATCTTTTAAGAATTTAATTAAATCAACTTCATCTCGTATATTTATAATATAAATATTTTGAAATAATAATAAATTCAATACTTATCTGAATCAAAGCACTTGGAAAGGCCACTCTCACCCTAAGAAGATTTCAATGGTTTTATCCCTCATAGCTATAGCACACTCTAGAGAACTTGCCTAAATACATGGCATGTGCCTACTCACACCGTGCTTATGCACCACAACCTTGGCTAGGACAATCCCAACTCACCCAAGTGTACTTTGTATGCTGAATTGGACACACTTTGTGTGCTCCATTCTCCAATGCCCATGGCCCACCAAACCACCACCTTTCTTGAGTGATCTTCATGCCCCTTTCCAAGTCTCACATAAATGCTTTATATAAGCCTTAATGGATGGGTTTTCAAACCATTACACCCTTTCACAAGGTTGTCTTTTAATAAATATTTAAATAAATACAATTATTCCTTCCCTTTTAAAAGAGTCTATATAAATACTCTTTATTAATGCCCATTTAAACCAAAGGAGCATAATATATCTCTCATTTTTAAGTTTAAAGGGTTATTTCAAGGAAAAATAACTTTTTTTTCACTTTGGAGAAAAAGTTTCATAACACTAGACTTTTCAAAAACTAAGAAAAATATGAGGATGTCACTAGGTAGATTTGCAAAGTTACTCCAAGTTTCTGGGAAAGGGGTGCAAGGAACATGAGGACACATTTCCATGATGGCAATAAGAACTCTATATTTTGTGAGCAGCAACAGGACCAAAAAAATTATATATATTGATAACTTTTCAATTTTATAATTAAATTGCTTAACATAATTCAAATAAACATTACAATGATTACATCTATGACATTGGAATTTGGCAATGAACATTCAACATCCAAAATTGAGTAAAATACTGAAATATGAATATGAAAATGTAAATATGAATGTCTGATTGTCATATTATCAATGTTCATGAAAGGAATGATTGCAATACCCCATTTCTGTTCCTTTAATTTACAAAAATTGTTTCTGTTCTTTTTGTAAAGCAATAGTTGACATGGGCATAGCAACTAGATGAGTAGGTAGAAAATTGATATTTTTTATGGCAAGCAAGCATGGAGGGGGAGACAGCAATGGCAAGTAAGGAGATGGTGATTCAGAGGATGGAGTCAGGTCAGGAGTCAGGTTTGGAGCCTTTGTAGGAGTGTAAACAAGCAAAGGCAGAATGGTGCAAGGATTTTGAAGGGGGATTCTCCAGTGGCAGTTCCTCAGGGGAGGACCCAATGCAGTCCAGAGGCAGTGATTGCTGACAGTTTGTAGATTAAAGGAAATCACTCTCTCCTTAAGAGAAGTTTTCTAAGTCTTCCAAGCACAAGGAAAAGGTAGTCGAAGATGTTCACAAGATGCAGCCTGGAGAGAAGTTAGTTGAAGGTAGGTTCTTTGGAATGCAAAAATTCCTCTAATCCCAATAGCTGCTTTTGGGTTTTTCTGCAGGCAACAGATCTCTTCAGATAAAGGTATTCCATCTCCAGCTCTGGTTAGGTGCCTCTTTTTAAGAATGAGGCTCAGAATATTCTGCAGGCAAATGGCAGTCATGGTATAGGTTTCGCTGCAGAAGAAAGGTTGAGACCATAGGCTTGTAGAGCTTCTGGGCTGCATGGGAATCTTCAAACTTCTGTAGAAGCTAATGATTTGGTTCTGTGTCCTCTCCTTGGGAGACATCCCTTTCAAACTGATTTAAAGATATACAGACCTGCTCCTCTCAGATGAAAGTGTAGACTAGATTTCCAGGGAGATGGGTATTATATCTCTTGTGTGCAGGATTTCTATGTAGAAGGCTGAAAGAAGCTGAGATGATTCATTGGAGGGAGCAAACTTGGAGCAATTTTGGATGTTCTTCTCTGTCTCTACTGTTCAAGGGTTTCTTCGATGTTCAGTACCCATCAGAGAAGGCATGTGATTATATATGGAATAATGGACCTTGATTCCCCCAAGGGTGGTTAGTATTTGTGCCCTTGGAAACCCTTCTTTGATCCTGAAGTTGAAATTATCACTAGCATTCCCATCTGACTTTGTTTTAAGAAGCTTCCTATGGCCTTGAGAAATGCATATGTGTAAGTCGTTGGCAGGTAAGGTTGGTGAATTTGTCAAGATTGCCTCAGAGAAGGATGGGCATCAGAACAGTTATGTTAAGGTCTGTGTTTTTGTAGACATTTCAAAACCCGTCACTCATTCCATTCAGATTTTTTCCTTGAATGAATCTTGGCTTTGGTTTAAGGATTTTGAGGACCTGCCTTTTAGATGATTTTGTTGCAATTAGATTGCTGAGTGCCATTCTTTGAAAAGAGTTCCAGATCTTGTCCGATCCAAGTGCAGAAATGGGTTCCACAGGCTGGAACACCAGACGAGAATTTTGTGTGGAGGAACAATGGTTCTTTTATGGCAGCTCAGGAGATAGGAAAGGTTAATCCTTCTCAAACTTCTTCCAGTGGGTTCTTGAGGATTGTAGTAAATCTGGCATTTTCCTCCAAACACTTTTTTGGGGAGATTGCATCCCAGGGTCCTGTGGATCCGTGTGTGACTGAACAAGAGAAGGAAGCAGATCTGGACTTGCTTCTTGATGTCAGGGCATTATTTTCAGATAATGATGGTTTGTTACTTCAGGATCATCCTCCTTCTTTGAAAGTTTTGGAGAGTTTTCCAGGTCTCTCTCCCCTAGAAAAGGCATTTATCTCCACAAACAAACCTAAGAAGCATGGAGGTCAAAGATCTGAAGTTGAAAGATTGCAGATGGTAGCACTAGAAGCAATTAATGAAGGCTGTCAATGAACCATGAAAACACTCTTATCCCATAAGTGTAGGAGATCAGTCATTGTTCTCTCTTGAGGAGGGGATTCTTGTGTGTGTAGATCATGCTCCTGGTACTTGGATTTATCTTTCTATGTGATCTAGGTTGAAGCACTACACTTCCAATGTTTTGTAGTTTCTAGACAGTGTTTAGATCTATGCCCATTGTGTTAGTTGTGTCAAAGTACACTGGTCACTAAGTTATGGTGGGTTCTTTTGAGTGTCTCCATTCTGTTGGATTGTGATTGATAGTATCTTGCTAAATTTTCTCTATGTAATAAGTATTGTTCCTTACTTTTATGGACAAGGAACCAAACCAATCCCTTCATTTACCTATAACAAAAAAAAAACAATGGTTGGCATGAACTACGTGACAACATTCACAGTACATCCCTAGCAGATGGGGTGCATCCCCCGATGTCTAGACATCCCCTAAAATAGAGGCACCAAAAAAATGAAGATCAATAAAAAGTGGAATTCAAGGGATCCCTCCACATCCTATATATGTTTAGGACATTCAAGATGGCCCTAAAGGACATGGCTGCTAAGTTACCGGGTTCTTTGTATTTGGGCCCTATGCTCACTCTGAGAGCGTCTCGGTCGGGGAGCACCCCGGGTGTCTGAGGCGCTCCCGTGGACGCCAGTACCTAGGGGGCACCAAAAAGAGAGTTAAAAACATTAAAAAAAGTTGCAAAAAGTGCAACTGAAACCCTAAAATGCCCTACAAAGCCACATTTCGCCTCTTTCATTCTTCATTGCTCTCCTCAAAGACATCACTCAAGCATTTTTTTCCATTTTTCCATTTTGAAGGGTTGCTGGTTTTTTCGAAGGAGATTGATCACAACGTGCCAAAGGATTGAGGATAACTTGCACAAAAGAGATCTAATCATCTAAAGTAAGAATTTTAACTGATTCTTTAGGTTTTTAACAAATTGTTTCAAGTTTTTGATGAATTTTTTCTAAGTTAATTTTTAATTTTTTTTGAAAAGAAGAAACAAGTTTCACTATTTGTTAAAATCTATGCTCCACCGGGTTTCAGGGACGGCGAGTACCCGGTACACCGGGACGAGTTTTTGGTACGGGGGTACTTTTGGGTCATTTTTTAGGGGATGGCTGATAAAAAATAGGGAAATTTTTAAAAATATAGAGAAATTTCAAATGTTCATAGCATAACATTGATAAAGCATTCATTCTAGACATTGTATAAGCTTATTACATATCATTAGACTTGAATTGAGATTTCACATGAGAAGCGACAAACAAATTAACAGAATTCAAATGCTTTTCATTATCAATGTGCATACATATCATATAAGAGTCTGATAATTATAACCAAAATGCCCAAAGGCTCAAAGTCTCAACTTTGAAATGACATGATAAACATAAAACTAAGAAAATATATCGCTGTCCAGTGTCCCTAATCAGCAAAAGGTAGGTCTAAATCAGCATTGCCCTCGTCATCGGAGCTTATATGACACTTACATTAGGTCAAGTGTAATGGGGCATCTCTTGTGGGCCCGCCCATAGCTTTTATTTTATAAAAAAACTATGACTTTTTTTTAAAAAAACATTTTTTTCTTTGCTGGACCATAGGGTACTACTAGTCGTACCCGGTACGGTCGAGGTACGGCTGGGCAATACCCAAGTACCCTAAAATCTGGCCAAAAGTCCCCTGGAAAATCCGAGTACTTGGAGGGCAAAAAGGGACGGCTAGGGTACGTTTCCTAGCCGTACCCACGTCCCCATTTCGTACCCGGTACGGGAAACGGGTAAAAAGCATAGGGGACGCGTCCCCATGGAGCATAGGTTAAAATGCTTTTTGGTGTTCATTTTGAACTTTCATTATTTTATACTTTATAAATTATACATATTGTAGGGTTGCATTTATTTTTATTTTTATTTTTTTTAATTTAAAATTTTATAATTTCTTATAACAACAAAATCAAATTGCAATCTATTTGAAATGGCCACAAGTTCAAGTTCAATGGATATTGATGTAAACAAAAAAATTAAATTTGATCAAGCATATCCTTTATGGAATTATGTTACAATGCTTGAACAACTTCCAAGAGGTGGGGCATTCATTTGGGATTGTGGTGAGTGCGGAGTCCAATTTAAGAGCTTGTATAGTCGAGTGAAAGCTCACTTATGTGCACAAAGTGGGAAAGGGATTAGAATATGTGAAGGGCGAAATAAGAAGGGGTTGCCAATAAAAAAACTTATGGCATTTATTAGAGAACAAGAACAAGTTGATGTTGTGAGTGAAAGAGCAAAAATTAAGTTCGCATCCTTTAGCAAAGACAACATCAATGACTTTACCTACAAATTCAATAATGGCCTCTCAACATCCTTTCTTGGAGACACCCTTTATCCAAGTAGAAAGATCCCACTCCTTACCTCAAAAGAGGCCCATTGGATAAGACATTTCAAAATGAAGCAAGAAACGTTGCAAAGGAAATAGTTGCACATTGCATTTATGCCAATGGCCTTCCTTTCAACTTGGTGAGATCACCATATTGGTGTGAAAGGGTGGTGGCAATCAATAGTGCACCTTTTGGTTTCACAGGTCCTGGGTATGAAAAGGTGTGCACCACCTTATTGGCAAGAGAAAAAAAAATTGAGTGTCTATTATTTTTGATGGATGGAAAGATTGCAAAAACTGACCTTTAATAAAGGTTTAATAAATGTTATTATAGTGTCCTCCAAAGGAACAATGGTTTTGAAAGCGGTTGATTGTGAGGGGCAAATCAAGGATGAAGAATTCATTTCTAAAATCTTCATTGAGTCCATAGAGATGGTGGGTCTTGAAAATGTTGTTCAAGTCATTACGGACAATGCAAAAAAATGCATGGCTACAAGTGCTTTGGTTAAGGAAAGGTCTGAACACATTTTTTGGACACCATGCACTGTATACTCCCTTAACTTGGTGATGCAAACGATTGGCATTGAAATAGAGTGAGTGAAAGCTATATACCAAGAGGGTGAGGAGATCCAGATGTTTGTGACAAACCACATATGTCACAAGGTATTTTCAAGACTTTCTCGAATTTGGAATTGTTGAAGATAAATTTAATTTAATTATTTGATTTATTTTTTAATTTTGTATATACCATGTATACTTATATAATATATTTTAATGTGTTATTAACTTATTTTTTACATGATACTAGGTTGTTGAGACCCGATTTGCATCACACAAAATCATTTTAAGACGACTTGTGAAGGTGCGAGAGGCATCGAGTGCCATGGTTATTAGCAACCAATGGAGTATTCAGAAGCAATCAAATTTAGAGAGGGCCCAGAAGGTCAAGTCATTGATCTTAGATGATGATTGGTGGGCTCATGTAGACTATGTCTTGAGTTTCACCAAGCCTGTCATGAGTATGATCGGGTTTGCTGATACAGATCGACCATGTTTGGGGGAAATCTATGATGGCATTGACTCCATGATAGAAAAAATAAGGATCATAATAGCACAAAAAGAGAATGACCCCAAAGAAACATTTTGTCAAAATGTTCAAAAAATCATTCATCACCGCTAGAACAAGATGAACACACCATTGCATTTCCTTGCATATGCATTGTCTCCCAAATACTATAGTGCACAGATACTTGCTTTGCCAAGGAGAACTCCACCATATAGAGATAGTGAAGTTGCTAATGAGTACAAGCAAGCATTCAAAAGACTCTTCTCAGATCCAAAAGTGGTGGAAAATGTTAGGAAAAAGTTTGGCATGTTCATCTCAGGACGAAATCATAGTATTTGTGCTCTTCAAGACTAATACAATGTAGATGCTCGTACATGGTGGTACCTCCATGGGCAAGATTAGTTGTTCCGCCAGCCTCTTGCAATCAAGGTTCTATCACAAGTAAGTATTTTTTATTTTTTATTATTTAACATTTGTATTGTAGACTTTAGTACTTACCATTCAATAATTTATTTTGCAAATTTAATTTTTAAGTTGCTTTTGGTTTTCTCTCCAATTTCAACAAGTTGCAAGTTCTTCTTCAGCTGAACAAAATTCTAGTATATACTCCTTTATCCACTTAGTGAAGCGTAACCAGTTGGCTGCAAAAAAAGCAGAAGACCTGGTTTATGTCCATTCCAACTTGCGTGTTCTATCACATAAGCAAGATCAGTACAAGGAAGGTTCAATGAAGCATTGGGACATAGCCCCTGGGTGTGCCAACTTGGATGCATCTATTGCAGAGCTTGCTAGAGTCACTATAGATGATGATGATGATGAGACTCTTACACATGATGCACCTAGTATGAGTGGCAATGCATTTACTTGTGGTTCAAATGACGTTGAACCAAACAATGACCTTAATCTAGATCCTTTTGATGATTGATGAAGATTGAAGACAATTATACAAGTTTTTTATTGTATTTATTTCAAATTTGTAATTGTAATGATCTTCATTTGAATCATGACTCTAGAGATATATGATATATGACATAATATTGAAATTTTGAACTATCAATTGGCATTTCTCTTTATCACTACCTTTGATCAATGATGAAGTATCATACTATCGAATGTATTTACAATTCTGTATATTTTTAAACTGAAAAGTACCTAATAGAGTGGTCAAATGACCCATTGAAAGAGAGAACTTCGGGATTGGCAACTTACACCAAAGAAGCAGACCTCGTAAAGGGCAATGATTCTAATACAAAGAAGAGAGATAATGTTTCTCAAAACCAGGCATGCTAAAAGAATAGAGGACAAATCCCAAGAAACATAGTAAAAAGCATCCCTTGGTCAGTTAAAAGGTTCCTTAAAGATGGGGAAATTTTACAGAAACACCTGGCAAGCTTGGGAAGCTACTTGTAGGTAATTTGAAAGACACCTATAACTATCTAGAAGTTACTTAAAACCATGTCTACAATGTGCAGCCATAAGTAGACCAATTATGAGACACACCTAAAAAACAACAAAATTGTCATAAAATATAAGAACATGATGTCCAATGCAAAAAGCATGGTGTCAGACATGCAGGTTGGAAGCCTATTAAGACTCCAACAGCACTTCACTTCTATATGGATTATCAAAATTTCTCTCTCCATTTATCATGTGGAAGATTAATATTATTTTTTGAAGGATGAAAGCATGACTTTAGTGCTTCAAAAATAAAGCAACCTGTATCAAACTTTCTTCTAACAGGGTCTTAATTTGGCCTAAAGCATTGTCTTTGTATTTCAAGACCCTAAAACTACAAAGATTCATTTGTGAGATGTCATCCATGCTTAAAATGAATAGTAGAGCAGATTTTGTACTAGAATAAGTGCAGATTGTGATCCACACCCAACTAACAGAGAAATTGCCACAAATATAAGAACAAAATGTCCAATGCAAAGAGCACATTGTGTTTCATGGATATTGGAAACCTATGGAAACCCCAAAAGCATTTGAATCTTATATGCATTGTTTCTGTTTATTTATCATGTGGAGATTTAATATCATTTTCTGAGGGGGAAAAACACAACGTAAGTGTTTCAAAGGCAAGGCAGCCTGTATCAAGTTTGCTTCTATAGGGATCTATTCTGCTCTAAGGCCTTGATTTGTCATTCAAGACTCTAAAATTACTAGTGAAGTGATTCATTTTCAAGAGTTAATAAAAATGAGTTCTATAGCAGATATTTGTACTGGAATAACCACAGATCTTTGTTTACTGCTCTGTGCGATAAAATGAATACATGAATTAATAATAAAGACGGCAATGCATACCAGATATAGGAGTAAAATATATCCTTATTGGCACATGAAATTATTTCAGAAGAAGACTAGAGATGGTCAGCCAAGAATCAAAGTCGATCCCACTAGATCATAACCCTTTTCTTGACGAAACATAATTTATTTAGAAGACTCAACGGTTGCCAAGAGAAACACAACCATCAACCAACTAACACTTATATCTACCGAAAGCCGACAAACAATAAATACATAGTCAGATAACCAATATTATTGAAACATAATAAAAGACATTGCTGACTACAATCTTACTTAAAGGCATGCTGTGATTTCAGTTGGATTTAATGCTAGAAGGCCAATAAATATATAGCTTTAAACATTGATTTTTTACCCTATTTGTGATGATAAAAGATAATTCATAATATGTTTTTCTTCTACATGTACGTACTTGCATCATTGATGACTTAAATCATAGGTTGGAAAACCTTACGTGGCAGGAAGAGTCAATGTCTCTGATGCCCTATCATATAATTAACATGCATTCTTAAATCTGTGTGAGTGTTTCGTTTAAATCATTCAGTAGTTCCTTGCTATGACAATTGTGTTTTAGTTCTTTTTGATGAATAATTTTGTTGATATGCAATATTATTCTGTTTTGTATGCCAATCAAGTGGAGGGAAAAGTCAATGCCGTAAATTTAAACCAGAAAGAGTTCAAACAATGTGCATATAAATGAAGTCAAACAAGACAGTTTCAATAAAGATAAATAACTAAATGCATGCAATAGCCAAAAGTTGAGGGAAAAGAATATCTGGAAAAGAACAAACTTACAAAGGAGTCCAACCATTTACAAAAGGGACTTTTATTAGGCAAAATCATTATATCATATTCTGTAAGAAATATTTGCAGCTTAAATATTCCAATTCTTAGAAAGCAGGAAATGGTAGAGTAAGTAGGACATATCAATGATTTAGAATGAATGGGATCATCAAGTTTTCCAAAAGAAGGGCAATAGGGAATGTTTTGAGCCAATATGACATGGGAGGAGGCTTGCTGCTCTTAATTGTTGTCAAGCACTTCCCTTCATGCATTTATCAAGAGAAAATGACAGTTCAAGTGATACACAGTATGGTTATATCAATATGTTAGTTTCTAAATAAGAATGGCAAATAAATTTCTATATAATTGTAATGGTAGGTTGCAGATGGGACAATGGTTCCCTAGCAACTTTGTTGCAGTTTCATGATGCCCACCAGCGGCCCACTCCAGCATGCCCAACTGTTATGACATGTGTGAAAGAGAACAAGGTTGGGTGCAAGTTCTGACCAGCTTTGAAGTCCAATCCCTCCGGCAGTGTGTTTGAATTTGAAACAAAGCAAACTCAAATTGTTATTGGAAGTGATTCATGGGAATTGTAAATGGTTTTAGGATGTTGGAAATCAGTCTATTATGTCATTCAAGTATGCAAGGTCACTGTACACTGTAAGGCTAGATTATTACTTGGTTAACAAAACCTAGTTATCTGGCACTTACCTAATTAGGTAATAATAAATATAGGAAAGTGGAATTTAAGGCTATTAAAATGGACTGCTTGTATAATCTATTCTAAATAGAGAGAAGGAATGAACAAGAGAACTTAATTAATACACTAAAACCAATGCTTTAATTTTACCTGGATTGTAAATGTAAGTGAAGAAGCTTGGAAGTGAGACTCGATCTTGCTACCTATATGTTGTGCTGAAAGCCACAGATCAGAGGTTTCTTCCTTAGTCAGATCTGTAAATCTCTTCACCATTCTTCTCGGGCACACTAGGACATGACCTGTTTTTAAAAAGCACAAACAACACGATTAACCATTGGTTCTATAAAACCTCTACTCCTACTAAAAGAAGCAGAATATAAACCCACACACAAACCAAATATCTCCAAACCCTTAATATAAATGCCCTAATTATTAGAATCCACAAGCAAAGGCTCCCTCAACAAACAACACAGAACAGATTTTTTTTTCATACAGGCAAATGAAACAATTTTATTGATACCGAACCAGGAAGCATTTTATCAAATGCTGAACCACAGGGCATTGTCTCAAACTGTAATTAGGGATGATTTTAAGGAACCATATATTTTCATTTTCTGACATTGAATTCTTAATGTTATTTGTTGGGGATTCGGGCTGTGCCTCAATCCTGTGCTTACAGCCGGACCACAGCCCTCGGGATATAGAATTCTCACTTGATAAAACTGAGAAATTTTCACATATCTTTTCCAGTTCGCTTAGGGTTTAAGGATTTCCATATCTAACTTTAGCGGATGTTCAAAAGAAAAAATGGTAAATCTTCAATTGCAATTGCCAAATGTTCCAGAAAATGGAATACTTAAAAAATGGCCTAAATGACAGATTCTAAAAAATTTGCAGGCTGAGTTTCAGCCGAAAAATTAAGTGTTACGTCAACGAAAAGTTTAAGTGTTTCACTGTAGCATTCTTAAAAAGGGAAAAATAATAAGATGCCTACCAGGTACAACGGGCCTGAGGTTGACCAGAGCATAGGACAGCTCGGTTGTGTAGAAGACCTCGCATTTATCTATCTTGTAAGGCCCGAAATAGTAGTCGTCCTGTAAAAATATAAAAAACAACAATATCATTCTAATTACAAACAATATTGTTATGCAGGGCTTCTGTGTCGAACAAGGGGAAGGGGGGAAAGCTCAAAAAAGTCTATCGCAAGCACGAGCCAACAAAATAATAGAAGATATGGAATGAGTTACCTGAGTATATGCAGGAGTATTGTCCATGGCTGAAACTGAAGATGAAGGTAACGTGTGAATTGGCGATCGGCAAGAGAGAAAAGGGGTTTTATAAGAGCGCAAAGCAACGTGGAAAGAAGAGAGAATAAAAGGTCGAAGTGTGTTTAATGCAAGCATTTACGCGCCCCTCCTAGAACACTAATTCTCGATCTTTGTAGTTGCAGAGGCGCCAAAGTAAAGAGAGCGTGGTTATTAGTACTTGCCTTTAGCATCATGTGTATCTCATTTCTACTGTTGGCACAGTCGATTTGCAGCCCTCTGGTTTTAATTCCTTGAATTGCGAGTTATGTCTTTTTATATTATCGTCAACTTGTACGATATTTTGCGTACAAGCTCTATCAAGATCACAGATTCGCAATATACGAGAGACTGCAATATGAAGACATCGCTCTTCTCCACAAAAGACATGATAGAAAGGAATTAAAAGGTTCGAAGTGGACAAAGCACTAGACATATATGGTTTACAATCAAAATATATAAATGGGGTGTGGAAGTCTTCACATCTCACATCAAAAGTATATTTAATAGGATTTTCAGAATGGTTTTCAGTAAATTGGACGATCAATGTCGCCATTCTTCTGCATAAAAGTAGAGATATCAACAATCCCTCAAATTATCGAATTATAATGATTAGTCTACTCTTTGAAAAACTCTTTGGGAGCATGATAGAACGTCAAATTAGCATTTGAGCTGAAAAAAGAAGGGAAGAGAGCAAAAAGGCAAGTGGACTTTAAACCAAAACACTCTACCATTGATCACTGCATTACTCTTGGACACTTGATTGAGAAGGTTTGGTATGGGCAGGGAGGAGAGGTCTTTTGTTGCTTCATTGACTTCAAGAAAGCGTTTGACACTATCCCTAGAAGCAAATTATGGGTTAGAATGGAAGAGTTGGAAATTCCAAAAAAGTACAGGTTGTTGTCCATAGGTTGTATGATCATGTTTGGGCCAAAATCGGAATAAGTAGAGATTATTAAAATGTTTTGGAAATGACATTAGGGTCAAACATTGCCCGCTTTCCCCTACACTATTTGGGTTGTACATTGACAAATTGGACAGTCAAATTTGGTGGTGAGGGAGTTCACTTGACCAATTATGTAATAAAGTTGTTTCTATATATTGATGATCTTATTCTAATGGCAAAAATAGTGCATGATTCGAGATATCACTTGAAAGCTCTCGAATTGTCTTGCTAAGAGGTTGGAATGCCAGTGAACACCAGCAAAACTAAGGTTATGATCTTTACCTTGAAGAGAAAGAAGGCAAATATAGAAATTGTCTTCGAAGGTAGCCCCTTACAAGTGGTTAACGATAATAAATACCTTGGCCTTGATTTTCACAATAAGCTTAGTTGGGAGACATGTAGAGCAAAAATGATACAAGGTGGATGGAAAACCTTATACTCAGTACAAAATAAATGTAGGGGAGCTGAATTATGGGACTGAAAGCTAAGAAAACTCTTTTTGGGTTGTTAGTGGTGTCGGTGGTTCTATATGGGTGTGAAGTTTGGGGTGGCAATACTTCAACAATGAAATGGGGATAGATAGAAGGATTACAAATGCATCTAATCACAAGTAGCCTCAAAATAAAATCGCTAGTTCCCTACGATATTTTCATAGCTGAGTTTGGGGCCTTACCTATGGAGTCATCAGTTATGATCCAGTTACTATTATTTAAAGAGGCTAGAGAATGTTGGTGTTTCAATTAGCACCTCTGGAGTGCTTATTGGAAACAAACAGCTATGCATAGTGTGTAATTATTGCTCTTCAAATTATGGAGTGGAAGCTCCCTCTTGTTTGTTGATGTTTGTGTAAAAGTAGAATGGACTAAATGTTCCTATCTTTTTTACTCGGCAGGCAGGACACAAGGGTGCATAAACACAATGTGTTGCGGCTAAGGTTTTCTCTGGTTTCTACGAATCTTAACTATAACTAGGCTAACTTTTAATCTATCCTATCTCCTCAAGATAAACAGAGCATGAGGGCATAGGAGCGGGAATGGATTGGTTGGATCACTTGGGTCGACTATCTCTCAGAATGTGTCTGAGACTTTGAACTCTCAGGTCTATGTTGAAATAAGGTCTTATGCAAGCAAACACTCTTTACGATAAGATGAATCTCAGGATTTCCAAGGAGGAGGAACCCATGTCTGAGGTATAGGTTGGGATGCAACTTACTAGAAACAAAAAAAGTATGATGAACTGGCTAACAGGATTCCTGAGGAGGTGACAGCACCTATCCAAAGTGTAGGTTGAAATATAGATCATTACACAACATCAAACGGAAATCATCAACATCAAAATACCTAAGGAGGTGAGGAAACCTGTCCAAGGGGGAGATTGAAACAATAGATTGTAAGAAAAAGACGTTGATAGAACTTGAAACTTTTGATCAAATTGCTTGTGCCTTTTGATTTATTTCTTCAAACTTTCTCAAAGAATTACAAAGATTTGGGATAGAAAAGTTATGAAATCATACACAATTGCAATCAAACCAAATAACTCCCATCCAAGAGTGAACAAATATAGACTTGCAGGCTTGTTGGCACAATGGCGCAACAATTTTGTGTAGTAAATAAAGGTTACAAAATAATGAGCAAAGGCTCATATTTATAGAAACTCAAAGGAGTAGGCAACCCTAAAATCTCCTTGAGTTAACAATTATTTCTTACCAATCTGCAAGATTTATTCCTATGTCTAAATGTAGGTGACCTAGCAGTTAACTGGAAAACTACTTCAGTTAACTAAAACTAAACTAAAAGTGAACTCCAATGTACAAAATGCCTTCAAAATAGAGATCCATAATTAGTGGAGATAAACATGCATGATCAATGGGATGGTGAGTTAACTTGGAAAGAGGCATCAAGTTAACTCTCATTTTTCATTAATGCTACTTTGGAGGGTAGGACATCCCAACTGGGTGTTTCACACCACATCACCACTAGTCAATGGGTTCTCTAACCAGTTGTCAACTTCTTCTACTTCTAGACAACAAATGCTCTATAGGATGATGATGTGTCACTTCAGCATCTCTTCACCACTCACAATTTGTTGTTGATATTCAATGGTCTTAGAACCTGCATCATCTAGCTTGGTCATCATGGCTGCAATCTTACTCAACTCATGACCAATAGGGTCACTATAGAGACTGTTGTGGATGAGGTCTTGGAATTGTTTTTGTACTTTGACTAGCTCAGTGTATGCACCTCCTTTGTGCTAATAAAGGCAAGGGATGGATATTACCAATGTTCTTATGAACTTGATAACACCTGCTACAATTTGTTGGTATTTAATCATTTCCACAGAGTTGGTATCATAGGCTTTCACCTTGTATGCCATTTGTTCTTTCCAAGCGAAAAGATGTTGCTTATTCTCTACTGTGGTAACTGATTCAAACATTGTTTGTAAGTCAAAAAAATTGATCTCATCCCTAGGCCTCTTCTCTATTGCTTCTTGATTTGATTGTTGAATCTCTACGTGAAGGTCGTGGGCTTTGTATCTTAACTGATACAACTCTATAAGTATACACCTTCCTCTGAAGAGAAATTCCTCCACTTGATTTCTCAAGTTTTTTACATATAAGATCAGTTGGTGATGATTATGCTCCGCGGGGACGTCTAGCATCTCTCAAGGCAAGGTAGAGATATTTGGTGTGCCATGTATCAAGCTAGATATATATGACCTTAGCTGCTGGTTTCCAGCCTTTAAGGTTGCTTTATCTCTTCCATCCTTTGTCATTCTTTCTTGGACACTTACTAATGCAACTCCAAGGATATCTTCCTCCACCCGACGAGTGGTTTTACCAAGATTGACCTTCAATAAGGTGAAGTCATTAGCCTCTACCTCATGTACATTCTTGTCCTCAAGTGGCACAATCATATCTATGACAATTTCATTGTCGAAATTATTTCCTATGTGGACCTGCTTCTTCAACTTCTTTACTAGCATTTCTTGAGGGACATGATCAAACTCTGTGAAGTCCAGTTGGTAGGATGGTCTCTTTTTTTCCTTCCTAGGAGATTCTCAATCCAAGATGTATCTTGATTGCCCTCTCTAGAAGGATGGAAGATAGGACCCTAAATGCTTGACGAATGGGATTGTGTTGCAGTGTCGTTTGGTGGAGAATCTAATTCAATGGGGACCAGTGACTACTGTGATGGTGGTGAAGTGGGAGGTTTTGCTTCCACCTATGGTACTACATCGGCTACAACTGCTTCCATGATGGGCTCTGTCTCAGCTATGATTGCCTCAATCACTGGCTCAACTGTAGTTATTTCTATGACTGGGTCAGGTATGTTTGTGGTTGTCTCCACATGTACCTGTTGCTAATTTGTATCAACAATATGTATTCTTCCCCTTGTATGCCCTATCATTTTGACTCCACTGGGAGGGTTACACCATTGCTTCTGTCTGGGCTTCTTCCTTGACATGGAAGGTAGTGAAAGATGAATCGGTGGCGACTCTGTGTGGGGAATTACTACCTTCCTTGTCTTTCCTATTGTCTAAGTAAAGTTGGCTATTTTTGACAACCCTACTTGTCCTTTCCTCAATCGATGTACTTTCTTTGGCATACCAATCCACTTTTCCAAGTGGTCGTGAGTCAACCTGATCTATGAAGAATGTAGGAAGAATAACTTCCCCATCATCATCGGATAGGTCTTCCACGTCCTCTGACATGAAGTCAGAAATTTGTGGAAGCCTAATCTGGCTGCAATTGTGTCTTCATACATCGAACTCATCTTCATAGTTGACCCAGTAGTCCTCCATGGATGATTCATGTAAAGAGTGTTGCTCAAGGTGTGTTGCATAGTGACCCTAAGGATCATATGATTGTCTCTCGATGAGATACTTAATATTAAGTCTCACCATTTCATGGTCTATCGCCTTGGCATCAGCTGTTATCTTGCACCTATGAAGTCCCATCTCAAAAGGAAAATTTGTTGCAATTTTGTGTTTGTTGTGCAGATGAGAATGTACCTCAGACAACTACCGCAAGAATTCCATGAAGACCACCCTATCTGAAGGATAGCGGGGTAACATGGTAGGATGACCATTGTATCCATATACGTGTATGTAGGTGTATGTGGGGAACTGGATGAACCAATCTGGCCAATCTCTCATTGCCTCCTTGGCTATTGGTGATATGCGTATATGCATCTCATGGTCGAGTTCTCTCACGGTGTGCATTAGGAAGAGATCATTTTTTGCTTGAAATGCCTTTTTGCTTATGTGAACTCAAGTCATGGGAAATGTTCATGGACCTTTTTCACACCTAAGGTTCCCACTATGTTTAATGCTCTAAAATGGCCTTGGAAGGCAATTAGATACACAAGATATGAGCACATGTGAAACCTGTGAGCCTCTAAGAACTTGATCATCTACTTGTGGAGTGTATCACTGATGAGGGTGGGCCAATCATAATATTCTTCGTTGCTTACAATTTTGGCAAAGACATAGTACATCCATGACTGAAATGTGTTTCCCTCTTCTTGACCAGTGATGTGGTTGAGTAGAGTGATCAACATTGCATACTCATCCCTAAACTCTCCATGTCCTACATTCTTGGGCAAGTTGGTCTTTTTTGTTTTAAGCCATTTTTTGGCCATTCTCTTTTGACACTTATCTTTTGACGTATCAAATGCCTTCTCGCATTATGTCGTAGATATGAACATATTTTACACACATGGTGGAATGAAAAAGCACCTTTCAATATCCCTTAGCCTGAGGCTGCTTATCACTCGCCCATCTACTGAACAAATCTCTCGTGTGGTAGGGATTGTAATGCTTAATGCAAGCTATTATGAATTTTATGTTTTGTGTTGTGATGGGGATTGATGTGGCTTCAAGCAACCTGGATTACTTGATGTTCTGTAATGTGCATTGGTCTATGGCTTCCAACTTTTCTCTGTCGACCTCTAGGTGTACCTAATGTAGATTAGTGTCTATCATTTTTAGGACGTCATGAACCAAGACTGTTTTGGTCTTGTATTTGACTTGGGAGAACTGCATCCTAAAAAACTTAAAGATTGATTGTGCACATGATGTTGTTTGGGCAACTTTTTATGCGACTGCTAAAAATAGCCCTATCGGGGCAAATTTTTACAAAAAATTTTGAGATGTGAGTTTTGTTGAGAATGATTTTCTAAACAAACCTAGATCATCAAAAATTTGAAAAAATGTTTTCTTCTATGGCATGCAAGATCCCTTTGACGGCAGAGGCAGCGAGGCACCAAAAAATGATTTTTCGCAAACCCAGTTTGTATATTTTTCAAATTTATGACTTTTTTCCGAAAACCCTAAAAAATAGGGGCAGTAGGGCTACTTTTTCTAGAAAAACTAACATGTGGGTTTTGTTGAAAAATTTGTGTTGATCGTACCCATAAGGTCAAATCTGTGAATATCTGCTATTTTCTTCGACATGTAAGAAGATCTAAGACAAGAATAGAGGAAAAAGATAAGAAGAATTTTGGAAGTTATCAACTGCCTCTCTGGCTCTGTTGGAAAATGATGCCTGTAGATGCAACCTTTGATAAACTATCCCTCCATGCAACTGATCTTCAAAAATATGAAGAACGATGTAAACCCCTCTATTAAATCTTGAAAAGACGTCTTGGAGAAGAAAATATTAATCTTGGCTTCAACCTGAAATGAAAGATGTTGAATTATGATGCCTAAGCTTGATATATAGTGATTGATGTTGAAGCAATCAAGCTTGGGTGCCAAATCATGATGGAGGAGTCTTTCTGCCTGATTTGGAGTTCACAACACTGATTTCCTCCAATTTGGGGACATTTTAGCCATAGAAAGGTTCTAAAACAGTCAACTCCAGTCAACTGAGCCTTTCTTTGAATTTAGGTGTCCCTTTGAAGAGTTGAACACTTTTATTATTATTTTTCTATGTTGAAAGGTCTTCATTCGATCCTTGGTACAGGTTGCTCAGTTGATCCTAAAGTGTTGTTGACAGATGGAAAAACTCTAATGAAGTGTGCTTGGGAGCTGCAAAGCTCAAAACCTGAGTCTGGTGCTTTTGATTCTTGGGTGCCTTTTCCCAAGAAGGTGCTTTTTCCACCAGACTTAGTCAATTTTCTTGAGTGTTCTTCAATTCCTCTAGTTTGACCCTTTGCGCTCTGATCTGAGATCACCATTGACTGAAGAGTCTAACGATCTCACTGAAACATGGGATGGATAACCAGTTTAATCCTGAAAAGGATGATTGGCTTCATGAATCTTGAAATTTGGTTTAGATACTTCAAAAGTATGGGCACCCCTAGCCTGCAGTGGCACTTTTAAATCTTTGACTTGTGATTTTCAACTTGCAAACTTTCACGATCGGTCCTAGTTTGATCTTTGTCATTAGATGTTGGATTTGTTTGTTGTCTTTGTTGATAGTGTCGTTATTGAGATTGATTACAACAAAGAAGGTCATCCTGGAGGTCACTGAGCTTATAGACTGCATTTGATTGCCCAAAACATTGGGTGCCTATTTCTAGGAAGATGCATTTTCCTTGACACTTGTTCAATTTCTCCATGTTCTTTATTCCATCTTCACCTTTGGTGTTTTTTGCTTGATCTTCTCCTGTGAATGTCTGACAAGTCCTATGAACATGCAACTAGATTGATCGCGAAGTTGAGAGATAGTTGAACAAATGCCTTGTAGAAAGCAAATGTTGAGAACCTTAATAAGTGGCTCAAAATGATGGGTGCTTCTAGCCTGCAAGGGTGCCTTTGCTTTGATTTGCAGTAATTTAACCTTTCATTTTGCATGCTCTAATAATCAATAGTTATTGTCATTTGATGTGTCTCGTAGGTTGGCAAACAAGTTCATTGCAAAGCTGAGCTGATGCTGCGGAGATCACTTGAAGACAAGCTTGCTCAACAATTGACATTTGGACCATCTAATTCAAGGGTGCCCCTGGTCACCAGGGGTTCTTTTTCTCATGTTTGAATGCCATTTTGATAGCATTTGCATTACAACATCTCCTGACTTCGCTTGCATTCGCCATTGATCAATGAATCAGATGACTTAGCTTAACGATGCATCAAAAAGCCAACAAAAATATAAAGAAGATGACTGCCTTGGTGAAAGTTGATGATTGACTTTAACCTTTGGAATTCAAGGGCACCCCTGGCCAACAAGGGTGCTTTTAGCTGTGGTTTCATCATTTTCATTGAAAATCTTCATCTTTTCATGCTTCACGTTCGTCGTGCATCGTGACTATTTTTAGCATTGTCATTGACAACGTAGACGCATGCATCCTAGCAATCACCTTCATCGTGCTACATGTACAGGTGTTGGAAAAATGACTAAGGCATTCAACTGCACAACCTCCTTGGTAGCAAGGCATGCATTTTCCAGATAGTCAATTTTCAGCATTTTTCACTTTTGAAAATCCCCTCCATCGCAGAGCATCTTTTCAAGAATTTTTGTCATGGATTCCTCGTTGAAGCTTAGATTTCACCACCTAGTACTGGCCATTTTGCCATTAATGGCTACGAAGGTCCTAACTTTCTTCCTGAAAAATGAAAATAGACTCACCAGAGTAAAACAAACTTTTTGGTGATTTTGATTTGACCAGTGTGACCGTGAAGTCAAATTATCCTATCAAAATCATTTTCAATCATTTCCTATTTTTTAGGGTTTTCCTAAAAACGGGGGGTTTGAAACCCTTATTTTCAAATTTTCAAAATTTTGCAAGTATCTTCCTTGACACAAACCCACAAAAACCCTATGTTTGGTTTGACCTAAAATATACTTTTGACAACAATTTTGCATGATTTGGGTTATTTTAAGCAAAATGCCTTATTGAAGCAAAAATTTATTATGGGTACAACAAAGAACATGGAGCTATCTCGTTGGCCCAAAATGGTAGTAGAAGAGAAATTAAATAGAAGGAAGAGCATGTGGATGAAACAAAATAACAAGTGGATGAATAAGTGGGGTATCAACATAAAAGAGTGCCCAAATAACAATAGGGCAATAAAAATGTACATGCAAGAAAAAGTCAAAGAAAGCATGTGGACAAGGGAGCTTGGGAGAAAAAGAGAATATTATATCAAGTACTTCAATCCTTCATATGACCATACTCAAAAGAATTACAAAGGAGCAAAAATAAAATGGAAAGCAAAAATGTTAATAGTCCAACTAAGAACTAGTTTGAACCAACTTAGGTGTGAAACTGGAAGGTGGATAACACCTAAAGAAGAGTGGGCAGATAGAATATGAAATTTTTATACTTTAAAGGTAGTGGAGATGGAATGGCACAACATCATGGAATGTCCAGTTTGCATGGATATTCAGGCCAATTACATTGAGATTTTAAATGTGGACACCTTGAGTAGCCTATTTGAAGCAGAGAAAATAATAAAAAATGTTGATTACTTGATTAAAATACATAGCAGAAGATCTAAGATCCAAAAGGAAATGGGGCTCAAGTAATCGTTATGTTGGTGGTTTGTTTATTTTGGATTGTTGTGGTGTTTTTTTTCTATTGATGATCCATGGGCCCCATAGGATGTTTGGCCTCGTGGATGTTATTAAAAGTCTTCATTCATTAATTTTCGCTTAAGTACAATGAACGCTTATACCTTAATTTTAAAATTTGGGGAGACTAATTTTTTAATTGAATCATCCAAGAAAATATTAGTTGTTATAATCAATAACTTGTATAGAAATATATATAAAGGTAAAAAATGAGATTTTGAAAAGCTCTAAACCCTTTGATATTAAGGTTGCCATGAGATAAGAGGAACACGTACTATGAGGTATAGAACAATCAAAAACATCAAAAGATAATAAGAATAATAAATAAAAAGAGAAATAGCAATATTACAACTCAAAAGTATAGAAACTTCTAGAAAGCACTATTAGTTGATATCAGCAAGCTTTTGTAGGTCTAAAGTAGCATGTGATTCTTTTGTTCAAGGAGTTCACTTGGCCCAAAAAAGAAGTCTCGAGGTGTTCCTCCTCTATAAAAATGGTAGAAATATTATTAATCAAGGCCTTATCTCTTGTGCTTTTTGTAATGCCCTCCAACTTGATATCTTTTTTTCCTTTTTTGTGACACATAAAGGTTGGTAGAAAATTTATTTATAGTGGTTTTGTTGAAAGCCATAACTTGAGCAAAATTATTTTTCATATCATCCTTGTTTCTCTTAATGGTGATGATTTCCTACTCCAAATTTTCTAATCTTTGGAACATGATGGCAATTTGTTAACTTCTTGTCAAAAATCTCATCATCAAAATGTTCTTTGGCTTTCTCCTTGTTTGTTTTAAACAAACCCTTTTCAATCTCCTAGATTCTCTTTTTGGAGTATTGGTGTTGTCATAAGAACCATTTCGTATTGTTATACAAATTTAAACTATCTTATGACATTTTAATGCAACTTTTCATATTGATACAATTAGTATAGTTTAGGTTTTTCACCTTATCTTGTTTACATGAGGGATTAGTAGTCTTATTTTGCATAAACCTAATAGCTTTGGGGTTCCTAAATTTGGTAGAGGTGTGCCAATTTTTACCCATAGGAAGGATCTTTGTGGGGTTGGACACATCCAATAGGGGAATAGAGGAACTAGGAGGAGGGCTAACCAAGGAATAATTTTCCAAAATCCTCTTGCCTTTATCCATGAGTTGGACCTTTTGTTATGGGCACAAAATATATTTTAGATGTCAAATAGAATAGAACATTCCTCCTATTCAAAACTATTGGGTGGAACCAAAATAGTGACCTTAGGGGCCTAACGTTATGTGTGGGGAGGCTTATACACCACCAAATATTTAGGGTACAAGGAATCTCAACCCCACACCTGAGGTTAGAAATGGTGGGGCAAGTAGGTGTGGGAGTATCCTCTTTTAGTTTAGGCATAATATTGGTAGGATTGACAAACCTAGGTGAGGTTTTTGCTATTTGGAATGTATATTGTTGAACAAAGGTTGTCATTGATGTCAAATGTGTATATGGTTGTCAAAGGAGATATGGTCAGAGGTGGCACTATCTTTTTAGGAGTTGTATTATCATACCTATCTATGTTGCTAATTGTACTGCCATATCATTTTGAGTTGCAAAAATATATATTGCTAGCTCTATATTTATAAAAGAAGTTGAGGATTGATTGTAATATCATGCATGCATCTATTCACTATGATAGAAGTAATCCAAAAGTCTATACCAAAATATTTTAGTTCAGTTTCTCAAAGCAGAGAGATTTCTCTAGCAGTACAATTATGGTCAACATTTCTTTCAAAGGGTGAGTTTGGCTATGTGGTTTGAGAGGAGAGTATATCTACACATGTTCTATCATATTCTTGAGTTTTTGGAGGATATGTTTAGCATGCAAAAATATTGAAGTGACAGAAGGTTCTTTGTGCCTTTCTGTCAAATAGTTGGTGTTCGAGGCCTGTTCGGTAATGGCTAGTAGTGTGTGACATTAAAAGTTAGTGCGTGGTGTTAAGATAGGACCTGGTTAAGGTTCTTGTAGTAGCACACAACATCATGTTCTTTTGGCACAAAGAAATTTGATTTAGGATCAACTTGTTACATGTTTCATGAAATTTGAATTTAGGTCCACCTTATGTCATCTTGGTTATTTGCGGATCCTTGGCCGACATGGAAGAGTTTTAATGCAATTTCATGTATATATTCCTCAACTACATGGATGCACAATGTGAATCATTATTAAAGAGAATTTTGTGAATATACAAAGAGATGATTGTGCGAGCTAGTGTTCAATGTGAGTTATGTTTTAAGTGTGTTTCATTATTAGAAGATCATAAAGAGTGTGGAAGAGTGTTTGTATCTAGTTCAAAAGTGTATGAGATATATTTGACTGCAAATGAAAGGTCCACAAGATTTATCTATGTAATCCAATAGGATTGGTGTTCTACTGATATGTGTATTAGGGATTGCTGTCTCCAGTAGGTTGGTGCCTATAGATTCAATAGGGGATTGGTGTCTCCAATAGGTTGGTGCCTACTTCATATTGTAAAATCCACTTGTTATATTCATGCTTTGTGAGACTAGATTTAGACAGTAGATCCAAGTAGCTACTCTCAATATGGTTTTCCCATCTTGGTTTTCCATGTATATTTGGTGTTCTACTGTGTGAATGTGTGTTCTTGATTGATGCTTGACTAATAATAGTACATATTCAAGTTTCATGTTTTGATATATGTGATTGAGTTAAGATTTTTAAATAGATTTGATATACCGATTCAACCCCCCCTCTTAGTAGATTATGTGGCTTCATATATATGCAACATACCAAGCCCTGATGCAAGGGAAACTTCGTCTTCCCTAGAAACACATTTTGCACAAAATATTCAAGAGAACTTAATAAGAAAGAAG
Source organism: Sequoiadendron giganteum (assembly GCA_007115665.2). Taxonomy (NCBI): domain Eukaryota; kingdom Viridiplantae; phylum Streptophyta; class Pinopsida; order Cupressales; family Cupressaceae; genus Sequoiadendron; species Sequoiadendron giganteum. Next base: position 717,830,532 of record CM021100.1, read on the forward strand.
GTAAACTCATTTTCTCCCCATGGTGGAGATGGTTAAGCATTAAAAGGTGATATGAATATATCCTTTTATACCTACCCTTGAGGTGAAATACGTTATAACTTGGACATTGGCCACTTTCACCCAAGGCTTGGGGAGGTCATTTTTAAACCATTTTGGAATCTAGAAATCTATTCACTTTTCACTAGAAACACCTCCAGATGCTAGCAATCTATGGACTTGGTCATTTTTTGTAACTTGAGACCCTCCATTTGTAAACCTAATTTAGTATAAATATTAATATTAATAATATTTATTATAATACTTATTAAGATAAATATTAACATTAATATTAATATATTAATTATATTAATATATTAATATATTAATTATATTAATAATACTTATTAATATATTATATATGTTATTATAATGTGTGAAAGCTAAAATATAATTGTTTACTTTTTTTATTTTATAATAACTCTATAAAATTCAAAAGTTACATAATATCTAACTCCTCTTTGGTTTTATTTCTTTGTATGGTTCTAAATTATATTTTCAATCTCTTCAAAGTATTTGTGATGATTTAATGTTATTTTCTTTATCTATTAGTTGTTTGTTAGTGAAATCAATTCTTTCATTTGTCTCATTATAGATCAAATGTTATTATTCTCATTCTAACAATGCAACATTACAATGAAAAATAAATTTTATTTTTACAATATTTAAAAGGAAATTACTATGCCACTACGTGACACTTGTTGTCTTCATGGTTAAACTGTCTTAGAGGGTACACGATGAGGACTTCTATATGTGGCTTCCTTAGATTTTATCAACAACATTTAAATATTGTTTATTCTTTTTTTTAGTGGTGGGAAGGGAGGAGTGGGGTGAGTGAGGGGTCATGAAGGGGCGACAAGATTATTTATGAGCTGTATAGGGCTCACTCTCAATTTAGGAAAAGGATTGCATAATTATCTAAAATTCGTATTGGTCTAAACAATCATATTTGGTTTATCTAATAAAAACCCAACAAAAATGAACTATAACTACTACAAAGAAACATCTCCACCTTTTAATTATACAACTTCCTTAGGTCAAAATTTTTTTCATCCTTCTTGACCACCTTAACATCAAGTTTTATAAATTCTCTTCTAACAACTCTAATACCACTACATTTGGAAATAATGGGAAGGGTGAAGAGACTAGAAATCTCCATGCAACCATATTAATACAATATACAAATATAAATACAATGAGCCATATGAATACAATATGAAAATATACAATGACCTATAGGCATGGTATTTATATCATATATATACATGGAAATCAAATAATATATTGAATATAATACATATGTATGAGGGATGTGCCTTATCTCGAACTCCCCCCACAAGAATGGGTCGGAGATCCCCCAACCCTTCCCGATCCTAGTGGTGGTTGTGGTGGAGGTGGCCCCATGCTCCCCATACTCCTAGATCCTCTAAATCTCACCTCATACTAACTCTATGTCTGCATCCTCGAGGATTGGGACAGAGCTTGTTGCTCCCTCAACACCTCTCTCTCTCTCATAAAGAGTCCTATAATAGGTGGTCTCACAAATGATCCTTTGAACCTCAACCATGACCTATTGGGAAAGAATCCCTATGCTCACCTTTGAATATAGCCTATGTTCTCTCTCAACATCCATCTCAAGTCCCTTGGGCTAGCTGTACCTCCACCTTTTATCTACCAGTTTGTTTTGTGTACCTCTCTACTCTAACCTAGGTTAGTTTTCCTTGTAGATGGGCTAGATAGGCTTGTATATCATCTCTTTGTAGTAACCTGTATAGCTTGTCTATAGGATATCTCTCTTGGCCCTAACCTAGTCTTTTTCACCCTTGACTCTCCATAGCTTCCTCCAGACTCATCTCTCTTAGATCATGCAGTGGCCACCTGCACTTGGGCATCCTCGTCCCCTCCCCTTAGAGCCTCCACCTCTCCCTATACATGTGGAGATCCTAGTCCTCCCACTAGTTGCTTCTCCTCCCTCCATCCACCTTATCCATCCCATGGTTACCAGATTGCGACTCCTACAACTAGATCTCTTTGTTGCCACCATCTCCTCCCACAGGTGGCTATCCCACCCTCTATCCTAGTCTTTTCAATCTCATGGGCCTCTATTATTCTCACCCATGGTGTTGGGAAATCACCTCTAGATCTACTATGGATGTATCTATAGTGATCATCAGCCCCCATTTGACCACCTCTCTCTAAGTCCTAGTAAACATTGCCTCGTTTATCAAGACTCCCTATTTCTAACCAAACTATCACCTAACCCTCTCTACCATGTATCGATCTATGATGTGGATTATTCATCTAATTAGGTACCTCGAGTCCTTGTAATACAACAACTACTTTGCATCCTCTTCTCATGCCTCATAGTCTCTGCATGGCCTCCATATGAATGCATTTAGATCATCAATCTCCCTCCTTCAATACCACATATATACTTAGTCATATGTATATTGTCATGCCCACATACATGTGTACATAGGGAAATCTAGCTCCCTGAACCATTTAAGTGGATGGCCATGTCATGACCATGTGCTTTCATGCCCATATATGCAATAAGGTGATGTTGCATGCTAGGTTAGTGTCATATATATACACTACCTAATACATGTCATGGTAGAGATGAGCTAGGACACATGATCCCCATACATAAACAATGCCCTCCTCCATCATCCTCTCCAAGAATCCTCCCCATCTAGTGGAAAATCCTTAAGACCTCCTATTGGGTACTAGAAACCCATCAATAATCCTCACCACCACCAAAGGAAGTGGTTCAAAGTGACCCATATCCCATCAAAGATCCATCTCTCCATCCTCGATGCCTAGGTCATCTGTAAGAAACACCCAACTAAATGCACTCTCTTTGTGATTTGTGTCGTAGATCACTCTCTCTCTTCAGATAGGGATCTAAAGAATCCTCCAAATATCCTTTAGGGTGATCATAGCCTCACTTATAGGAAGCATGAAGGGTGATTGTCATTCCATCTCTTCACCGATACCATCATCATCGCTCAATTGGATTTGATCTTTGGCATGCAGATAACATACCATAGGCCTACTACTCCTAGGAATCGCTCTTGCATCTTAGTCAGCTAGGGTATTACTTGCATGGTCACGGGATGTTACTCCTAGGATTGGATTTGGTCACCCTCATCCTGCATCCATTAGTCACACATCATTAGGTTTACATAAAAAAAAAATGGAATTTTGCATTCATTTAAGCTCTCTAGCCTAAACCTAGCCAATTGCACAATTTTGTTGCCAATTGCATTGCATTTTCACTCATTTATGCATATTTTTCTAATTATGCCTATTTTTCACTATTTTCACTCATTTGTGTATATTTTTCTAATTGCACCATATTTCTCACCATTTGTGCTCCATTTCTAGCCAATTGTGAAAATTTCTCAATTACATAGCTTTGTGTCCCATTTGCGCTGCAATGCTTTGTATTTATGCAGCTTCACCAGTTATGCCATATTTCTAACCAAGTGCATCACATTTCTAGCCATTTGCACTATGTTATCAAATCTACAACTTCATCACCCAATTGCACTATGGTTTTGACCATATGCATTTCAAGCCAATAGCGCAATGTTTCTTGTCAAATGCATCGCATCGGGCCATTTGCACAATGATTTTGGCCAATTGTGCCGCATCGTGCCATATACTAACATTGGACTAAAATTCCACTTTTGGTTTTTCCTAGTTCTGCCCCCCATAATGACCCGAAGTCTGCCTATTAGGCCCCTAGATTAGGTACTCACTAGTAGTCCTGCATTGGCTAGTCCTCAGAACACTCAAACTCACTTTGCTCAGTGTGTTGCCCTTAGAATGCCCACCATCTTGCCTATTGTTCTGCTTTAGGATGCTTTTGAGGCTCTAGATTCTAGATAATGCGAGAGTGAAAATGACTCTTTTTGGAATTCCTAATCCTATATCTAGCCTTTGCAACTCATCCTCAATCCCTTTCAACTTCGTTTTTCCTAACCTAGTGTCATTTTTCTAGTTTTTTATTTGTCCTGTCATGAGTTTGTTAGCCTATCCTTCTTGTCATGAGCTCGACCAAAAAAATGTTTTCTCTGGCCACTCGAGAGAGAGGGCATCATATCTCCATCCCATGCTTCGTTGGGGCATATTATCAATCTTTTTATTTGAAACAATGCTATAAAACACATTGTCTCAAAGAGGGGCAAAATGTAGAAACCTAAAAATGACTAATGCATTTTCATTGTATCATTTCATTATCCTTATCATTTCTTCTATCTATAATTAATTAAATAACTTTTAAATTATTTAATTAAGCTAATATTTCTCCCCTTTTTATCCATAATAATTAAATATTTTTTAATTATTTAATTATCGTAATCTTTTTATCATATCTATATAATTAAATAATTTTTAAATATTTAATTAATTAATCATTTATCATTTTCTCTCCAACATAAATTAGAATTAAAATTTAATTTATCTTTGGCTCTCTACAATTAAATAATTTTCAAAAATTGTTTAATTAGCTAATACTCCTCTTTTAAATAAATTAAAATAATCTATTTAAATTAAATATTTTCTTCTAAAATAAATAAATCAATAATTATTTATTTCTCCAACTATCATTTTAAATTAAATAAATTTATTTATTTAATTTTTCTATTCCTTCCCTCCATCAAATTCAAATTTGGGTCTTACCTTATAGATCTTGATTTTCCCTATTTGTTAATCTTGCAAATTAATCTTCACCATTGATCAAATGTCAAGTGAAGCATATAAATAAGAATATTTCATTTCATTCAAACCCCCTAGTATTTTTATGATAAAAAATCACAATAGCACTCTTGTTATCAAGCATTATCAAGCCTTATCAAGCATTATCATTATCATTGTCAAGCATAAGTATCACTTATCTTTGAACATTTATCATTGTCATTGCAACATATAATTATCGTTCTTTCATAGTTTTAATTACTTTGAAGATAAACCAACAATGGAGCAAATCAAGACCTTAGATATGATGACTTTTCTTGTTATCTAAATTCTATATTCTGAGCCAAGATCTTGAACTTCATTTTGTGATTGTGTTAGGGTGAGTTTTGCATTATTGTTATTTGTGATTCACATTTTCATTATCCACATTTACAAAGTTCGAAGCAAACCTTCTAACAAAAATTTTTCTATCCAAAGAATGATTGGACTACTTTGATTGCTTTGAGCTAGAAGATAAGATCAATGGATTTCACTCATTCTAGATCAATCCTTACCCACTCTTTAACCACAATATGCCCAATAATTTTACCCTCTTCCATGCCAAAAATAAATTTCTTGGGATTCAAAGAAATCCCATATTATAAACATGTTTGGAAGATTAACTCCAAGTGCTTGCAATGACCATTTCAATTCTTAGAGTATGCAATTAGATTACCTTGGTAGAAAACCATACTTTAATTTAAGAGGCCAAAAAAGGTGACATCCATAACTCTTCAAAATTTGGCTCTAGCATTTTTCAATTTGAATGGCATTCAAACATACACAAATGTTCCTCATGGCATGGTGAAGGTTGTTTTGGGCCACTCTAATTTTTTTTACCATAACTTGACTGTACCTCAATAATCCATCCATAATAGACATTAGCTCCAATATTTTTACAACTACAACAGGTGTTCCATACTAGGAAATGCATAATTTTCCTTGAGGGACTTGATATTTAGATTTATAAAATTTGCACATAGCCTAATGTCCCCATTTTTCTTTCTTACAAGAATAAGGTTAGAGACCCAATCTGAATACCGAATTGGTTTAATTGTATCACTCTTTCAACTTTATAAATTCCTTTTACATTTGAGGGATAATAGTGGGTTGATGGGATGTTGCTTCTTCCTAAAAGATTTTGTATTGGGCTCCAAAAAAATGGTGTACTAGAATAAATCTTTCTTGCAAGTCTTCGTTTCATCATAGGACAAAGCCAAAAAAATCTTATACCTTTTCAATAATGCTATAATATTTTTCTTCTACACTTTCATTAATTTTTTACCAATGTAGATCATCCTAGTAGCTGACTCAAATCCCAAGTTCACTCCCTCCACAACTTCTTTATTAACTAGATAACTCCTTGTTTTATTACAATTGGCATTATCAAACATTATCTCCAAATGAAAAAGACCTCTTGGAATACTATTTGTTTGGATTTGTATAATTTCATTTCTAAAAATAACCTCCTTGCCTTTTTCATTTTCTTGTACCATATGTTTCCAATCAATAATTCAAATTTTAAAGTGCCTAATATAATTCAAGAACTCGTAAATCTATTGAGTATCATTGAAGACTTACCCACTATAAAAGCTATTTGGAATGTTGGGTCTGGTAAGAATTTGAATACCATACTTGCAATAGGGAGATGTTATAGAAATGTAAAAATTTGAAGCTAGTACAACAATTTCATCCAACTTACTATCAAAAGCATCCAGCATCTCAATGGCATCCCACACAATATTCATGTACATCCTTAATATTTTATCTTAGCAATATATGTGCCTCTAACTTGAGACACTACAAGTTCTAAATCACCATACACTCTAATGTATTTTATTCCATGTCTAGAAGCCATGCTTTAGCCAAGAAACAAAGTTTTATATTCAACCATGTTATTAATACATTCAAAGTTTATCTTGAAAAGAGCTTATAATTTGTGTGGTCAAGTTAAACCAATACAAATCCCACACTATTTCCTTCTCTTGAACATGTACCATCAAAATTTATGCTCTAAATGTTATCATTTTTTGGATATTGATGTGGGGAGATAAATTAGGGTATGCCTACTTTTCAAACCCATCATCATAATACCCAATGAAATAATCTAGTTCAATATCAAAGTAACAAATCCTATTATTTTCTTCATATGGATTCTCCACTATATGTAACATTACATTTTTGTAAGAAAATTGGAATTCTTTCCTATGTATTTGGATAGTTCCATAGGATAGGTCCATTTAAATGCTACCACTGATTGAAGCTACCAACCTCCTAGATAGTAGCATACCTCATATGGCTGGACAATCAACTCTGATTATGTTCGTTGAATTTTTTTATTAGGGCATGCAAACAGGTACACTTTAACATAATTAACTACCCCAATTACATTGACTACATGAGAATCCAGGGAAAAATATTTTCCATAAGGTTTTAAAACATGTAGGCCTAGTTGATTCATGATTTCTAAAGGTATCACATTACTTGGTGCTCCAAGTTCTATCATACATTTATGTACCAACCAACAATTTATTATTAAAGATATGTAAAATGAAGCAAATATCTACTTGTTCCTTGTAGACATAGTGCTCAAGTCATCCTTGACATCAAATTCATCTATACTATCTTTAGGAACACCTATAGGTTCAATTGACTCAAAAAATAGGAGCATTAATATAGATAAATGACCTTTCTTCATGTTCAAGGATCCTCAACAACTCCTTGACTAACACTTGAACCTTTAATTGAACATTTTTTTGATCTATGTCGATTGGTTATTATGTAGATAAAAGAGTGGATAATGAGATAGCTACAACAATAGCATTAAGGATGAAAAACATTACTTGATCACTAGTAGCAACCTGCTTTGTGTTGACTACATTTCAAGCTTCCTTAGTTATCGTTTAATTTTCATTTACTACTTCCTTAACCTACTTCCTTTTATAATTATCTCCAACCACCTTTAAATTTTTCATATTTTTTATTGGAACATCAATACTCTTTTGTTTAGGGACATATTTACTTTTAGGGATGCATTTTCCATATGCATCTTCTTTCTAGGTGGTGAATTCCCTAGAGTCCTATTTGCATTTTGTTAATATGCATTATTGTCCTTTTATTTTCCTATGTTTATTTGTACAACTAACACATCTAGAATTTTATTTCTCCAACTTGACCTTTGACGCAAACTTTCTTATTTTTTAATTGGTAATCACTTGAACTAGTAGGAAAACTGCTTTGGGGAGATCCTTGACATCTCTTCATTGGAAGGTTTTGCTCTTTTATATTATTGTTGTATAAGTTTTTTGAGATAATTGAAATATTTTTTTGGTATCTCACATTTAACATGATGGATATCATGATCATGGTGAAACAATTTATCATATTCATAAATATCTAGCTATTCCACATTGTCATCTTCATGGTACTTAGGTGTACTATCCTCTTGTAATTATTTCTCTTCTTCAAGTGTGATAGCAACAACACACTTTGATGGATCATGAGGAAAGTAGCATATATCACACCAAAATGAATCTTCTCAAAGATTCACATGATCCTTCCTCAAGGAATTAGGGGTGTGTTTCTCTTGCTATCCTTGGTTTGCATGCATAGGAACCATTTTCTTTTCATTTTGTTCATATTTTTTAGACTATTCATAATCATATAGCTTGTGAAATATTTGAACTTCATTAAAATCAGTGGAAGTATTATTTAAGGGAATTCCCTTCTCATTTTTAGTAACCCTATATGAGAGATCCTTCATAGCGCTTGCAAATTTTTCAAGTTTTTCTTCAACTGTGATGGGATTGTTATAGGTTATAACACCTATTTTTGGAGTTTTACATTATCACTTTTAATGATTTTACTAGATTCTCTCATATTTATTTCTATATTGATATCCATGGCATAATCCTCTCAAAAAATTTGAGGGTTCTTATCTTGTATACACTAACTTAACATGGCATCAAATTTCCCACAATATAAAAAAAGGAACACCGATTCATTTGTCCTCACATGGGGATGCACTTTCCTCATTATCATCACAAACTTGTTATTAAAATAAACACCTATTTTATCGACCCCTTTCTTGATGGCAGTCAACTCATGGATTATAAATTTTGAATCCACTCTTTCTTTGTACTGCAATATAAAGACCCTCATAAAATTATCCCATGAGTTTATGTTGTTATTTGGAAGTCTCCTTTACCTCTCTTTTACAATTTATTCTAGTGATTTCACAAAGAGTTTCATCATAACATCTTCATATCATATTTCTTATTTGTCTATTACATTGATGAAACGTCTTAAGTGGTCCTCAACAATAACAACATTATTGCCCTAGAATTTTGGCACCTTTCCCATAATCTCATTTGGAATTAAATTAGGATATCTTGAAATTCCAAAAAATTCAAGTTCCCTATACCTTTTCATTCCCAATGGTCATATTACTAGAGCAAACCTTTGAGCATATCTTCTAGGGTTAACTCTTATATTTTGTCTTACATTTTGTTGTTGATGGTTTTGCACATTGTGTGCATGCTAATTTGGAACACTTTGTGCAATATTTTGATTTCCTATCTATTGTTGAGAAATATTTTGATTTTGGTTTATCTATTATGTATTTTGAGCATGTTACTTAAATAATTTGGCAATTATACATTCAAAGCAAGTTGTTCTTGCTATAATTTGAGTTGTACTTATTAAATTGTAAGTTTACTTTCAATTTCTTGTTGCCTATGTCTCAGATGATTAATTAAATCTACCTCTTGATGAATAAATATCTCCCTTATTTTATTCTCTAACTGTGTGGCATTATCAACATCATAGAATTGAGTGTCTAGTTATTGTTTTGTTTCATAAGAGGATGTAGGAAATTTATTATTCCAACCTCCTCTTGGGTTTCTTACATATGGAGGTAGAGGCACATTTATATCTACACCCTTGGTTTTCAATTCTTGAGAAGTAACTCTATCTCTTCTACCTATATTTATTTCATCCCCAAGCAATGCCATAATCATACCTAAGGGTTATCCTACCAATTATAACCCTATTGTCAATTGAATCATACAAGGTGTATTGATCTTGATCCACTAATGCACCTCCTCTACTTGATTTACCTACCAACTTAATGTTTTAAGAATCATGGACATATAATACACCTAAATTTTTATTTCTCCATGTTCAAATTTTCATCTCCTTACTTCATTTGGAATCACCTCAAGAATTTATTGACTTCCAAACCTCTATCCCCTCTCCATGTTTGATATAGTTTCTTTACTAATGATTTTTGAGTATATCCTTGAAAAAAACACCACTCCTCGAAATAGGAGTGTATAGGAGTGAATTTTCACTCCTTACACAAATTCCCCTTTCACACATCCTCACCTTAGACAATCAAATCTGAAGGAAAAATTCCACATCACCCAACTGCCTTCCTTCCACTTGGAATTTTTCTATTGTGTCGGTGAGAGAATATTTGTCGAGGATGCACACATGATGCATAGACATCCATGTGGCAAGCTTTCTTTCCTGACGGATTCCTACATATGAAGTTAGCAAAGGCGTTACACTCTCGATTAGGGATGAATTATAACGTCCCTCTTCGACCAATTGACCTGAAAATTCCTTATTCTTCCTCATTCTTCCTTCAAATGGATCCATTCTCACTTCACTTGACCTCTTCAATATCTCTGCACACATTCTCAATAAATCTCTTAGCATTCCCAACATTCACTTCACTCTCAAGAAGCACTTTGACACTCCATTGCAACAACATCACTCCATCAAGTCCACATAGCAAGTGTGAAGCAAGCCATAGCAGTGTGGGCTTGGAGTCTTGCGAGACCTCCCTTCATCATAGTTGAGGCTGTGGTCACCTTGCCAAGTCCATATTCTCCTCCATTGGCTAGTGATATTTTGGGTGGAGGTGGTAACCTTTTTCTCCTCTCCTTTGTGATTTGGTTTAGTAGCCTTGTATTTTTTTGTAGTTTTTTACTCTCTCTTCTTTCCCCTATCGCATATTTCTACTATGTTGCTTTATGGCTGTTTGTGGAGGTGGAAACACCAAAATGGGGGCCTAATTGAGGCAGACCCCTATATAGCCCCAACATTTTTTCCTCTTTCTTGTGTGTAGGTGAATGTACATGTGGAGCTAGCTAGTGAACAAGCATTTTGGTGAGATCATCTTCATCGCCCCAACTTTTATTATTTTCCCTATCATCTTCGTTTGTACTTTTTATATCTTATCATTTGTTTTGTTCATTTAAGAATAATCAGCTAGGCTTTTAGTTCAATTTTAGGTAGTTTATATTTTACTTCTTGTTTTCTGGCCATACGAATGCCAATGCACCAAAGAGATGCTAGCACATTGTGTTGTTATTCTAGAATTGAGTTGTCATCCTTAGACAAAGAGTTGTCTGAGGTGTAGTATTGACTTTGAAAACTAGCTCGCCTAGCCTAAACTTGGATTTCAGGTTTGAAGAGTGACATAAGTACTTTATAGTGCTCATCATTCTCGATCCCTATTCGAAACACCCCTTTAGAGTGAGGTAAGTTAGGGTAGACCTCCGCTCTCGGATCTTCATGACTTGGAGCCTTGGTGTGGTTGGTCCCCCTCTCTTACATTTTTGGTGAACTCAACGTGAAGAAACTTGGTTCCGTTTAGCAATACTGAAAGCTCTTTTCCTTGTGTTCTAGGAGCATTGTAGGTGTGAGACTTGTGAGTATTTTTGCCTTGTAACCCAACTTGCGACCCCTAGTAGGTGTAGTTGGAAGGTTTGGTAAGTGTTGCGTAACGAAACCTTAATTGGGTCACTATCATATTTTACAACCTTTGGGGGGATTTGTAAGAATATCGTTTAGTGCATGTGATGGCCTTTTTCTTACATTTACCTATCCCCTTTGAGCAACTTGCGAGTAGTGGTCCAAGTATAACCTTCACCTTGCAGGACTTGTCGATGGGCCTCAGTAGAGAGCCAACCATCTCCTCTTTATATCCCTGCACGAATCAATGGGAACACTGTAGCAAGTGTTCTTGTTGATCTGACGTCTCAAGTGAATATCATAACCAAGGAGATTATGTTAATTAACTTCCTGCACAAAGATGGGTATAATGCACTTGTGAGCACCATCCGTACACATAACAAACTTTTTGTACCTCCCCTTGGTAGTATCATTTTGTCAATCCTTATCGGACCTAAGTCCGTAAACCTATTATTTGACATAATCATGGGGTTTGATCTCTTCAAAGTGAAGTTGGGTATCCCTTGGCTAGTAGCTATGAACGCAGTTCCATCGGTTGTGCATAAATGTCTAAATTTTATTCATGGGGGTTCAGTGCATGTGATTCATGACATTGGTTATAAACCACTAGTCGTCCGTGATAGCTATTCCTTAGATCACTTTTGGCCAGCACCTATTGGTCCTCTCCCACCTAGGAAGGACCTCTTGTACCAGACATATCAAAAGTATAAGAAAGGGCACTTTATGCCTAAGGTAAGGTACCCTCCATAACCTTATGTTGTTTCACATAGGGCATGCCTAAAAGCTGACAATGATTCTACCAAGGCCCATCGAAGAGAAGAAGAAAATCCCTCTTAGAGTCCCTCTTCTTCCTCTTTTGTTGTTTATCCTGACACCCCCTCTCGCTCTACTGTGGCACCATTATATTCTATTTTGCATCTATGAGAGAATCCTATGGTGTTCACTTGGTGAAAGCCCAAGCGTCCCGCATTTGAGCTTCTTGTTCTACCCACAAAGCCTAGGCTCGTTCGATATGGCAAAAGAAAGGGTCCCCACGGGGAATCCTCTATTTATTGGCCTCCATGGCCTCCCACCGCTTCTTCTCCCAAAGTAGTAAATGGGAAGAGGCCCGCTACCAAGGCACTAGAGCTGACCCCTCCTATTGTTTCTCAATTTTCCCCTCTTTCTCCCATTCAAGAGCCTATCCCTCCATCGAAAATGAATGTAGTGGACACTCCTATGGCTAAGCAAGAGTCTTTCGTCCCTTTGCAGCTCCTGACCTCTAGCTCAAACAGTCACAAAAACTGCTTTGCGCGTGAGTGCAAGTGCTGGTGAAAGGCTCTGGCGACTGAGTAGGCCGCTTCACATAGAAAGGAAGAGGAGTTGACCACCCCCATATCAGGGCCTCCTATTGTGTCCTCCTCTCTCCTCCCCTATGCATTTGTTCAATCTAGTTCAGTCACCCTTCTAACTTTTGTTGTGAGTACAAATGTGCCTAACCCCAAAAAGGTGCAGGTGTTCATTGCTCCTTCGGTCGAGCTACCCTTGTTGATATCCCTTTTGGACATTCTGTCATTTCCTAAACTCGTGGATATGCCAAATACCTTGGTGTTCGCTATGATTTTCCCCTCCTCTTTTGTGCCTCTTGCCTCATCTATGGGGAGTTTATGTTCCCCAACGAAGCCAAAGGTGGAGGCTAGCCCTTCCAATAATGAAGGGTGTAAGAGGAGCCCACCTTCTCCAAAAGGTGGTGATGTGCTAGCTTGTTCCATCCTAGTGATAGAGCCAACTTTGGCTTCTCCTGAGTTTATCACCACTCCCGATTCACTCGACGAGCCTAGCAGTGAATCTTGGGTGTTGCCGTCTCTATCTATTGAGATACAACATGGCACTCCTATAAATTATGTGTTTAACTCTCTAGATGAAGTTTTGGCCTTATCGATGATCTTTGTGAAATCATTGACCATAGCTCCACAAGGGTTGAGTGAGGAAGACCTTGCGGGGGCTTCTTCCTTATCCCTTGTTGTAGGAGGATCAAAAGCTCCTCCCCTTAATATTCCACCACTCCAAGCTCATCCTCCTTCCCATTATAATGATCTAGATTGGGAAGCGGATGACCTCTTGGTCGATGAGTGTTAGGGGGAGGCCTCTTCTTTATCTACAGATTAGAAGTGTGTGTGTAATGTGTTCCCCCATAATTGTGCTATGTGTTCCTAGATGACCCCTGCCACCCTTGTTGGTGCTTCGATACAAGAGTGATTTTTGTGTCGTGAACCTTCTTCTATTTGTATCATCATTCTTCCATGTTTGTGTTTGATTTTTAGAAAATTGGGCACAATGCAAAGTGTTGGGGGCATTTAGGCTTCCCTTCCATATTGACCCAATTTTTTATTTTTACTTTATCCTTCGTGCATTCTTCTTGATACGGCAGGGACTGATGATCTTTCGCCTTGCACCATGGTTACCTATTATTTATAAATGCATGATCAGATCTGACCCCTTGAAACTAGATCCCCCTATGTCCTATGTTTGTGATTATTTCTCTTTCACTCTTTTCTTATCTTTCTCTATTCTCTCCTTGAGTTGTCCCTCTTATGTGCGACAATGTCCCTGATTTTCAGAAAATGTATTCGTTTCCAATGAATCTTTTCTCAAAAATATTTGCAAACTTCTTCAAGAAAATCACATTCTCAACTTGGACCCCTAACAGAATGTGTTTTCTTCATCATGGGTTTGTAAAGAAAGAACTTGAAGACTTCCTCCAAGGTGGGAGAAAATTTGACCTTCCCCTCGCAAGGGGGCATTTTCTTCCTTTCGAATTCCTTGATGAAGTGAACATCTTTCGAAAGGATTCCTTGATGATGAATTGTCTCTTTTTCACTTTCAAACAATGCGTCCCTTGAGTGGACCCCTCTTCACATCAGGTTCTCGAGGGAACCCTTTGAAAACCTTCCAATTTGTTGATGGTCTGTGTTACTATTTGCTTAATGGCCTGTGTGGCTGCTTTGTGTTTCCTGACATGTTTTTATCTGTAGATAGACATTTCACTTTATAGGTGCACTTGTAAAGCCACTTTTCGACTCTGTAGAGTCCCCTTACATTTCTAGGTTCCTCCATGTGAGATCTTGGGGGACGCCTCCTTGCAGGTCTACGAGTCTGTAAGGTACTTACTTCCTTGGGCTTCCTCCATGTGAGAAATCTTGGGGGACGCCTCCTTACAGGTCTCCAGGCCTATAAGGTGCTTGTTTCATCGAGTTTCCTCCATGTGAGAGATCTTGGGCGATGCCTCCTTGCAGGTCTGCGATCCTGTAAGGTGCTTGCTTCATGGGGCTTCCTTCATGTGAGAGATCTTGGGGATTGCCTCTTTGCAGGTATATGGTCTTGTGAGACACTTTCATCCTACGAGATTTATTCATCGTTGGTCGATCCCTTTCCTAAACACCCCTTTAGAGTGAGGTAAGCCAGGGCAGCCCTCCACTCTCGGCTCTTCGTGACTTGGAGCCTTGGTGTGGTTGGCCCCCCTCTCTTACAAGGAGAAATTAAATTTTATACTAGCTTGATATCTTTAGAAAGTATTAACCATGTACATATTTTCCTAGTTGTACCATGGTTATTGATTAGCCCGGGTCTTGAAATTAAATACTTATTTAAATCTTCATTGGAAACAATGCCAATTTGTTGGTGATATGAGTTGTAGGTCCAAAATGCCCAAGGCTAGATAGTCTCCCAAATGTCAAAGGTGACAAAATTGGGAAGAAAAACACAAAACCTATATACAAGTTAGATAAAACTAAGGTCCAATTATTGAGGTGGGTAGGAACTCCTTCACTTTTGGTTCTAAAAGAACAAGGGGGTATTTTCAAGGTGAGAAGTTATACGATACTACTAGGATTGAATAGTCATGTTTCCATAAACCATACCCATTGCACAATGTGTCCCTATTCTGGTTGTCTCAACATATGTGCTAGTTTAGAAATGTAGAGCTATGCTTCTTTCTATAGAAAAAATGGCTTACTAGGTTGATTGTTTAAAATATAGATGAACAACCCCTATTGTTGTTATACACTCGTATAGCGAAGCTAAAATAAATTAATATAACACAACTCAAAAAATGTGGTTATGAATAATTTATATTAATATGTTGAGGTGATGATAAGTGGAGTACATAGTAGATTGGTGCCAATCCTAGTAGGGAAACATAGTAATGGATTCATTCAACACATGTAATGATTGCAATCATGTTGTGGCACTTTAATGAAGATTTTATTGGAGATTATATCTCTCAAAATACATAAACTAGGTTCTACATATGTATTAAGAGAAAAATAGAGTTTGTAGAATATTAAATTATTCTACTTAAAAATCCATGGATAGACCTAAACATTTCCTTCGCTATTTTTAAAATATACCATACAAAATATTTGTAGGGTTTTTATAGTCATCTAGTTGGCCAATTGATTACATATACATCTAGAAATGAACACAATTTCAATCGATACACTCAATCAAGGTCAATTCAATTTTTTAAAATTATTCTCCAAAGGTTACAACAAGTTTATTACAAGTTTAGGATGAGCCTCTAGATCATCAAAATAAAAAAAATGTATTTTGTTTTTGTTAGAGATGAAACTCTAGCTACTTAGAAGTGTATACTTCTTGATTCTTCTCTAAAATAATTTTCCCATCCTCTTCAATAATAAAAATAAAGGTCTTTATACCCCATTATAGGTTTTGGTGAGTGGGAAATGTGACTTTCTATAAAATCTAGAAAATCCATGACCTTAGGCATTTGCAAGGGGTACCCATATCTCCACATCATGTTTATCATTATTTTGGTACCTTAAATCTACCTCAATCATGTACTTATGTAACCACAAAGTATGGGGAATCATTCTCCTTCAATTTCCAACACTTCTAGTCATTAATGGAGTCCAAGAAAGGTAAGAGAGTAGGTGGAAAGAGTGCATCAAGCCTTGGAATCAAATTCTAGAAATTCTAGTGCCTAGCAAGAGTTAGGCTCGAAGAGGAAAATGGATATTGGCACATGAAAAAATTCCCCAAAAAATTGAGTTATATTTTGGAGTTTAAGGCCATGGGACCTTCTAGAGGAATGGTTGAGATCCATCATGAGAAAAGTATGGGGGTCGAAGTTCAGTAAACAAAATTTATGCAACATGGTTGTCCATCATCAATAAAAATCAAATCTTCATTAGAATCTCTTATCTAGATTTAAATAATGTTTTTCATGTGTGCTAGGATTATCTAGAGGATTAATGGTAGAATCCAAGGAATTGTAGTACGTGGAAATGCATCCCACAAGTTTTGGGTTCAAAATAGGGCTTTGGTGGGAAAATAAGGTAAGTTGGTGCTGAATGGGAGCAGGATTTCAAAGTGGATCTAAAACATATGAATGAATTTATGAGATTCAAGAGTGGAGAGGGAGATGGAACTTGCACCTTAGAATGGATAAGAATTCCATATGGCTCTATGGGGTTTGAAGGAACTAGAGAAAAGTGAAGGCCAAATTTGGGGAGGACATTAGAACTTTGGATGAGGAAGAGGCTGGGGAGTGGGATTTTAGATATACTAGGCACATGGATCTTGGGTGCTAAGGTTTGTGATTCCTCCATGAGGTTGAGGCCTGGTGAAAAGGGATGGAGATGAAATAGAATAAATATCAAGGTTTGGGGATTGGAGGGAAATGGGGACCTGGAACTTAATTCTAAGATCCCAATTCCTTTTGAAGTTTTGGGACTAAAGAGGATAGGTGAAATGGGGAACCTAAAGGGATGAGGAAATTACAAAGTGGGAGCTAGGAGGGACCTAACACTTGGAACCTTGGGTTTTAAGTTCCAAGGTTCCCTTGTGGGCCCTAGGCCTAATGGGAAACCTAGAGGATTGAGAAAGGGGAGACATAATAGGTAGGAAATGAGTGACAAATTGAAAATGGAACTTGGAACCTTAGGTTAAAATTCCATGGTCTACCCTAGGACTCACAACCCATGAATAAAAAATGGAAGAAACTAAGGGCAAGGGCTAGGGTTCCATGAGAAACATGGAATCCAAGAGATAATGCATAGATCTCGATTCCCTACTAGAACCCACAACCCAAGAAGCACAAAAGAAATACCTATAAATGTGATCACTTAGGAAATTTGACATGAATGCTTGAAACGACAACAAAGGGAACCCACTTAGGATTTAATATGTCAATTATCAATGGTGAGTGAGATAGGGTTAAATACACACCAAAGGAGTATAACAAAGATAAAAGTAGACATATTGAAATGGGATGTCAACATGTGGCATTTCTAAAACCCCTAATTGATGGTAAGTCCTCTTGTTTATTTATCTTCACTATTCAAAATTTGGAAAATAATTTACACTACACATGATTTCTTCTTTCATTTTTGTAGGTTTGAATGTGAGACAACTAAATTAGGTATAGGTAAGTTCCAAGGTCCCACATATTTGTTTTGGCAAGAAGTGCCTACTTATCCATGGAGAGTGCCTTACTCAAGAGGGAATATTATGTAGGTTATTAAATTTTTATAGAAATATATGATAAATTTATTGTCCAAAAAATAACCATTGTGGTGTGAATAAATATTCACTCATATTATCCAAACTTAGTGGATTTTCAAAGTTAGCCTATATGTCACTCTTTACCTTCATTTCATGTTTGCTAGCTAATTTCTATGTTTACATGCTTTATTAACTTTTCAAAACTAATGTGTTTCCTTTAAAGTTATAAAATATTCATTTTATAGGTTAAGTCACTCTAGTGATTCATCAATTTCTCACACAATTTAGAAAATCACCAAAATTATTCCTTAATAATAAAAATAGGCGATTTAGAGTTAAAATTTTAAAAATCATGCACGTGTTTACACCAATATTGACTCCTAAACTCAAGTTTAGTTAATCTTTGGTTGTACTCAACATAGGAGATCTTCTAGATAACAAACCTAATTATAAATCTATCCATATTAATATTTTGCTAAATGGATTTAAATGCATCTTTTGGTTGCTTCTTTTTGGAAATCTATGTTATTATCACTCCACCCACAACTATAGCAATAGGTCTAAGTTTAAATTCTAAATAAATACATAAATATTACACCACTCTTCATAGGTTCCCATGTAAAATAAGTCTTCCATAGCTTCCAAGCATTATCAATCTAACATTTGATAGATTCTAATATTTGTAGTTAGCAACTACAGTAATATCTTTATTTATTTTTTTCTCTATTTTTTTGGTCCTTCACATCTTTCCTCCATCAAGAAGAGTCTTTGAATCTAGAAGAGAAGGAATCAAGCTACACTAGTAAGGACATATATTCCACAACATCTACATGCTTAACATTTTGGATTGCTTGTACCCCATGTGAGATCAATTTATTTGCATTTAATTTAATTCATTTCATATAATAGATAGATTAATTAAATAAATGCACTTTCACATTGATCTAGGATTGCAAGCATTCAACCACAAGCTCCAAATTTAGTGTAGGAAGTAAATTTATTCCTTTAGTTAGTTTATTTTCTTATAAAATCATGTTTTAAAATCAACAAGACAATTTATTTTGTTACAAATAATTAAACTACATAATTAACATAATAATTTAGAGATGAAAGCATCACAAAACAAGAAAAAATATTATTTCTCCAATATCATATAAAAATCAACAAGTTATGCTATTCATTTCATTTTGTAAAAATCATTGAAAAAAGGGTAAGTTAAAAAATTGAGTAGCCATCTATCCTAGTTTATATCATCTTAGATGAAGTGCAATCATTTAAAAACCATAAAAAATAATTAAATATTTATACATTGGTACAATTTTGATATTTATCAATTAACAATTATTAACAAATATGAAAAAAAATTTAAAAAAAAAAATTAACTTGTTACTTTTCATTTCAATAAACCTTAGTTTGCATATTTTATTTTATGAACAAGATATCAAATAAGAAAGACAAACACATATTTTCACAATAGATTAGGCCCTCTAGCATTCAAGAAAAAGGATCCAAACATAACTTCCAACCAAAAAAGCAATGATCAACCCAATTAGGATAAGCTCAAATAGAAAATCAAACCCAAGAAAGCAAACATTTACCAAATAAAATTATTAAAAGTTGTGATCACCCTAAAATAATTCAATCTTGTGTTCCTAAAAACTCTTCAATCATATTATGTTTACCTTGGTAATATTCATAATTTCATGCTCATAAAAACTAGTATTGAAGAGGATTAGATAAAGGCTACTCAAAGGGAACCAAGGAAAAACCTACCACCACCTAAACTCTTTGAGGAATAACAAGCTTAGACTATCTAATAGATACAACAAGAGAAAGATCAATAATATGACATTAGTCTACTTCATCTTGAGGCATTGTTTGAAATAAAAAATTATCACCTTGACTTGCTCGTAGAAAAAAAAAACTAATAACTTAACTTTAAATGAGCTAAAATTGCAAAGAATCGCACCATAATCATCACCACCACACCTCTATAGAGGTTCACAAAAGTGAACCCCCACATTACCCACACTGCTACAAGTCCCCCAACTAATATTGTTGCTGTATGTAAAACACTTATTTCTTGTGAAGAAGGTATTCCTCTAGAAAATCCCCCACTCTACTTAATTTTTCCATAATTATGAATTATTTGTATAGAGTCTAAGCTAATGTATTGTAAACTTGGTAGAACCTACTCAATTCAAAGGTTTAACTGTTGACCAGTCCACTTTACATTGCTTAAGACCACATTAAATTGTCAGCCCAAGACTTGTAAGCTTATGATGGTGCAATATTATATATGCCTTCATGGACTCAAGGCTACCTAAACTATCCTACTTAAGTTATCCTATTGTTGGAAATTTACATAATTGCAAAAAAATAAAAGCATAAACTAGAACTAGTTGCTACAGGTACCTATAGCTTGGACTGTAACTGAACTGTTACTAATGAAATAATACTATATCAACTGAAAAGATTAATAAAAACTAATGAATCAACTGAACTATCCTTCAGAGTGCTACCGGTAATCATTACATGCATATTCATAAGCATTCATTAAGAATAAACAAGATATGAATTTCTAATTAACTTGAATATGATTCATGAAACAATGAGAAACTAATAACAACTATTAAACATACATAAATAACTGAAACATGAAGTGAAGAACAATACCTTGAGTGGCTTGCTCAAGTAACTATTCCCACTTTAACTGAACTCAAATCTAGCTAATAGATTCTACACATTTCATAAGATTAACTCTTTTCATTGCATATCATCATGAAAGATTACAAAATATCTTCTACAGATTGTAAATCATTTTGGATATTCTTCATGTGTTGAAACTGAAAGTAACTGATAACATAACATAAAAAAACCAACTAACTACTCAATGGATTTGACCAACAACTATATACACGTTTCTCGGGAATCTTATTCAAAGTAACAACTATCTAAAATCATTAACTCCACTCCTAGATATTTAGAGCACAGAGTTAAGACTGACTTATTCAACCTATAATTGAAAAGGAAAGAGAATCCTATCAAGACTAGAACTCTATCAAAACAAAATTGCATGCAAACATACAACCATTTGTCAAAATTCCATAAGTGAAGGAGACCTCTTCTTGAAAATTTATTTAACTGGTTATAATAATGCACGCCCAACCTTCATTAAGTGCCTTTAATCAATGATCATCACGTTCAACTTATCCTAGAGCTTCCCCTATTTTGGTGTCTAGCCATTTCTTTTTCTATGGGTTCATCCCGCAACTGTTGCACTATGGTTCCTCTTTACCTACAAACAAGTTAATTCCGTAAAACATGTACACAAGGATAACTATCACAATTAACTCATAGCATTCCATCAATATTCCATACATATTTTCAAATAAACCATATAATACTAATCTATTATAACCATAATTTCATTATCATTTTTAAGGTTCAAGTCTACATAATGGATATAAAAGGATAACATATGTAGGAACATTATTTGGGAAGTGTATCTAAAATTATCCTGAGACATGTATAAAAACAACATAAAATAAGCTATTATTTGGACCTATCATCTCCCCCCAACTAGCCTTTTCCTTGTCCCTAAGCAAAACACTAGGGATCTTGATTATATTGTAGAACAATTTCTCTTAGGTCCATAATTGTGTTAACCCTTGAATATGTCTCAATTAACAACCTTGATATTATGAAAGATGCCTCGTCCTAATGATTCCTACCCTCTCACATTCATCACTTTTCTCCTTTGTCCAATGTGGGATCGGATAAAGGAGAATAGGGGGATGAAAGTGAGTGACACCCAATGAACTCCCTTGTTGATGTCGATCACCATATAATTGCATGCCCTCTAAAGCATATCAGTAAATTTATACACAAAATGTGGCTCTTTCTTTTGCAGTTCATGTGTTAAAACCATTCCATGTATTTTGCATATACTTATAACATTGTTGTCCTACACCCACAACTAACATTCTCATTCTACCATAGTCTACCTCCCCGAGCTTCATGATTTTCTTACCTACTCCCTTATGTGTAAGAATTTTCAACCATTCACTAATGATTGCATCTGGATCCTTGGTCTCTCTTTTGATTGGAAGTGCAATAGATCTCTCTTTCTCTTCTTTCTCTTCCATAATATCACCTCTAAGCTATTCATTCCTATAGTAAGAGGCCACTACCTTGATTTGAAGATCTCCCACAAAGATTAAAGGGTTCCATTATGTCTCATAAGGTATTACATAGTTGTGCAAATAAAACTCACATAACTAATCCTGTTCTTCGGGTATGGAAGCAACAAAAATTTCAAGAAACTCGGAAGTTTGACTCATGCTAGTTTAATGCTTGCTAACTAATCTACTTAACTAAAAGCATAAAAAAAATTCTTGTAAAAATAGTGCATAAGTTCTCGGTGGAGGCCTACATTTGACAATTTGTGCAGCCTTATCTGCTATCTCCTCTAATCAGACTGCTGATTTATTCAATTCCATGTCTTTCTTCTCCAATTCCTCTTCATATTTTTCCTTTTCCTTTTTCCACTTCTCCTTTTCTTGTGAAGATTCATTAGTCACTTTCCACAATTGGTAGCCAAGTGAGAAGGTTGTATGATAATCAATATTTTTAAGAGGGGGTTTCTCCTCTGGTACTGCTAGTTTTTTGTCTCCTATCTTGGTAATAGCTAGCTATGCCAACAAATATAATTTAGGGTCATGACAATATATCTACAGTTTTTCCTCCATCTCCTGCATTTTTACCCCCCTTTCTTTATCCTTCTACTCATAATTTTGCACCAATTCCTCCAGGTGTTTAATTTTGTCCAGTGCCTCTTAGAGTTCTTTCCTTATATCTCTGTCTTCAATGTAAAATTCCTATGCATTTTTAAACTGCTCATTACTTTCTTCATAATCCTTTGTTTAGTATTTCTTGGCAATAAATATGTCTTCTGATTCAAAATTAGAAGTTGTCACTACATACATTCTCTTCTTCACTAGTATATTCACATTACTAGAACATTCTCTTCTATTTCAGAGTTAGTTTCTACAATCATAACATTTTCCCGATGTTGTCCTTCCCGAGGTTGTTCTTTACTCATATCTTTTTCTTCAAGTACCCCTATATTCTCTTGAGTGGCCCCTTATTTCCTTGATCTGCCTAAGCATCTGGGTGTGAGTATTTCTTTTTCAATTTTCTTCTTCCCCTTTTTAACACTCTTTTTCTGCTTCAGAAATCCCTCCTACTTTATATCATCCTCACTTTTCTTTTGAGTATCCCTCCTTTTCTTTGGAGCATTATCCTTTTCTTCTGGTTTAGGGGGTGTAGAGGAGGTAGATGCACTACCTCTCCGACTCTTAGATTTTTGTTTCTTTGAAGAAGAAGGTAATTCCTCATTTATGGGCAGCCCAGACTCTGGTTCTTCAAGTTCCTCATGCTCGCCATGGCTACAAGTAAGAGAATCCACAAGTGGAACATGAGGGTTTTCCTCTTCAGGCTCATTTTGAGGCTCATTTTGGGGTTCATTTTGGGGTTATGCATCCTTAGGTACTACAGGTGCATCCAACAAAATATTAATGTCTATTCATTCCTTGAAATCTTCCCACTATATTTGTGGGTATTAAATTATTAAACTCCCTTTTATCAACAAGTTTATTTAAAAGGTGGTAAGAGAGAGAGGTATCACTTTGCTTCCTGTGGTATTCTGAGGCCATTCATTTAAAAAAATTGTATAAAAAGTTTGGTACATTTGCTAACCTATTATGCCTGAGATGACTAAGTAACTTGAAATAGATTGTATACAAAAGGTTATGCCTACCATCACAAGTAATGTATCTAATAATTTAAGAGACACATCTTGCCCACAACCAGTGGAGAGAAATTCTCTTCATACCTTGCAATGAGGAATCTAACTCTTCTCCTTGTATGCAAAATTATTCTCAAGTTGCAATTACATTGGCCCGAGCTAGAAATTTTATCCATGTTCTTGGTAGTCATGTGACTTGTACAATGGTGGTTTTAGATGTGTCAACTAACAACCCCTTTACCATCGCCTCATCATATTGAAGAGTGTCTACAAAAATTCTTGTTAAGTCATCACTGAATTCCGTCAATTTCAAAAAGTAGTCGAGCCAACCAACCCTTGTAAAGATATGTAGGACTACTGCATCCTCTAGAATTTGTTAGTGAGTTGTTGGCTCCCTTCTTATAACATCTCCTCCCATCCTTGCTTACTTCTCTTCTCAATGTATTAAATTCAACTTTGGAAATTCAATTCAATCTTTCCTACCACCTTCAAACTTCTCTACCACATCAAAACCTTTGTTTCCTCATATATCCTTACTACTATACCATACTGCAACTGCAAGTTCCCTTCTAAGTTCAACTCTAGTCTAAACTAAGTTGAAGTTCTCATAAGTTCTTAGGGTTTCAAGTATAGCAATTAAAAATGGCAATGAAAATATCAGCAAAAATTAAACATACTAAGGGTTTTGCATGTCATGATATTCATTAAATTCGATTTGGGTGGCAGATTTGAAAGGACTGACGAAAAGACTGAGTAAGGTGTACCCTCCCCCCAACTTAATTGGTGAAGTGACCTCACTTCACGTTTATGATTTAGAGGTGGATTAAAATCAAAATTATGGTAATTGTTAAAATAATATTTCGCATGCATGGAGTAATATGAAAAAGTGCATGAAAGTTTAAAGAAAACTAGAATAATCATTTTAGTGTACCTAAAGTACTACCTTGAAGAAGTAACCATCCGTTGCACATGGAAACTGAAAATAATATATTTATTTGTTGATTTGATGTGAAAAATATTAAATACAAGGTAATAAATAGTGGATGGTGAGTGGATATGATGGGATGTGAATGACAGGTATGAGCTGGTGATTTGACAACTCAAGTATTTGAAATGAGAGTGGGTAATAAAAGAATTATGCCACGATACTTAACATGAAATGATGGATATGATACACGAATATATTTGAAATTAATGTGCATGAACTTGTAACAAATATGGCACCAAGTGAGTTGAATATTCTTTTCAGATGCCAAACATTGCTATGGGTACCTGCAATGTCAGGAATCATTACAAACATTGATAGTATGAAGCTATAGGTCTCTATGGCATCAAAACCCTCTGTAAATATTGATAACAGGTCCCTCTGAAGATATTGTGAACATTATTATTGTTGGGATATGGTGTTGTACACCATTGCATAAATTGATTTATCATAATATTGTAATTAAATAATTATTTAGTTGTGATACACCTTGGTGGTGTGGTTAATCACACTAGGTAATTATTTGGGGGACCACTTGATGTATTGTAACATTATATTATTATTTAATGTGTGGGAGATATGTGATAATAATTTAATATTGGGGAAATATTAAATAAAGTGATGTCTTAGTACCCAATATTAAATAAGGGGTTAGTGATTTTGTATTCACATGGTTTTGTGGTACGTGGTTTTACCTTACCACTAGTTGTATTTTGTGTGATCTTGTGTCTATAAAAGAAAACACATGTGTATTGGTTTAGGTTGGGGCTGAGTGGTTTGGCTGTCATTATTGAGTCTTTCCGAGGAGTGCATATGTGAATCATAGCATGGGATATGTGGATTCATTCTTGGACACATGGAGATGCATTGGAGGGCTTGATGCTTCAGAGGTGTTTATTGTAACTCTTGTATTTATTTTATGGTTGATTAATATGATGGAGTATGGATGCTTTTGGAGGCTGGGTTTTTCCCTCTCGAGGGTTTTCCTAGGGTATATCTTATGTCACCTTTGATGGGTATGTTGTCTATTCTCTTGCATGTGGATTCTGAGCATTTATTTGCATTGTTATCTCTTTTGGGTTATGTGGAAATTGTCATTAGATGGCTGCAAGTTTCCTTACAATTATAATGTGCATTGTGTGCTTGTGAGAGAAAATGAGAAATTAGGCCAGAGTGAGCTTAGGGATTGATATGTGTAGCTCAATCTCTAGGTCACCAAATTTTTTGGGTATATCATGTATTACTGAATCATCACTCTATGTGTCAGATTTTGTGTTCGGTTCACTATGGACATCATATAATAGTGCCTAGTCCCCCACAATGAACTCCTTTGTTTTGATGTATTATTCATGCCACTTCATCCTTTGTTGTTGTACTATGTGCGATGTATAGCTTCCATTCTTATTTCATCCAACCCATTCAAAGTATTCAATTCCTTGCAGTCTACACAGAATTTCAATTTCCCATCTTTCTTGGGAACAATTACCAAAGGTGAGACCCATTCACTATCTAATATTGGATAGATAAAACCTACATCAAGGAGATTTTGTAGCTTAAGTTTCACTATCTCCCTAAGGGTAGGATTCATACATCTCTATGGTTGTCGAATGGGTCTATAGCCATCATTAATATAAATTTTGTGCATACATAAATCGAGATCAATGTCTTTCATATCATGGTAATCCCATGCATATATGGCCAAGTGTGCATGTAGCATTGATTGCAGAGAATTCTATTGTTCCTCTGTCAAGGCATTATTGATATTTTACTTCCTTCTTGACATGATTTCTAATTCCTTTGATGACTCTTGAACTGATGAGAGATCAAGGCTTGGTATGATGGGTAGATATTGTTGATGTAGTAATGAATGAAATAGCTATGATATCTCTTTTATAGAATTGGTGGGTATAATACTTTGCAAGGGATCTTGTAGGCATATGAGGCAGTCCTGTTGTTGTGGATGAGTGGGTAACCTGCTAGATTGACTTTGAATTGTAGCACTATGAAGTCTGTAGGGTATTCCAAAGAATCCAATGCAATGACTAGGTCTTCAATAATTCCCTTAGGCTTGACCATGGACCTATCAACTAGCTGCAAAATATTTTATGTGGGTCTTAGGTTGAAAAACTGAAGCAACTACATTTTTCTTTTTTCATGACATTGATTGTTGCCCCTAAATCTATCAAATTATTCATAATGAGGGTTCCATTAATCTTAACATCCACAACTGGACTACTAGGATATGTATACTTAGGGACTATAATGTTCCCTAACATGATATCTGTAAGATTTCTCAAGACATGAACTGTCTGAGGATCCTTTCTTTTCTTGCCCAGTTTCTTAAGACATAGTTCCCTTATAGTTTTGGTGTAGATAGGGATGTCTTTGATAGTTTGGATAACTAGAATATTGATGCTCACATATTTCAATTGTCCTAAAAGATCTATCTCAGCCTGTGTATGATGCTTTTATATAGCTAGACGTTTAGGAAAAGGCATCTTGGGACTTGAGGTGGTTTGGTGTACCTCATTTGACTCGGGTTCCAAAGATGGTTTGTTAGAAGCCTCAACTGCAGGTTCCTCATCCTCTATTTCTATAATTTTGGGGGATGAAGGTCCAACAATTTTTTTTCCCTCATATGAGGTGGAAATCACTCACCTCTACCCCATAAGTGGGGTATTGCATAGCTTCATTAGTATAAGCCTACTAAACATGCTTAGTGTTAGGGTTTGGTGTAGGTTGGGAAGGTATTTTTTGCTGCTTGGGTGGTTGGGATGTAGGATTTGTTGGAGGCATTAAATATTATTACTATGGTGGAGGAGAGAGCATAGGTTGTTGGTAGTTCATATTTTGTTGTTGCCATTATTGGCCTTTGTGCCACTGAGGTTGCCACTGATTCTACTGGGTTGGCCATTATGGACTATAATTGGAACCCTAAAAAAATTTTTGTGGCCAAGGATTTGGTTTTTGGTTCCAATTTGGCTAAGCTTGTGGCCATTGTTGAGGGTTCTAGCACTAGTTTTAGTTTTCTTGCCAGGGTTGAGAGTTCCAAGTAGAATTTTTTTGATTCATAATAGGAAAGGATGAGTTAAAGCTAAGGGGTCTTGTGGCATACCTTGTCTTTTCTGCCATGACCTCCTTTGTGCTATGCAAAAGAGTTGTCCATATTCTCCTTCAATTTGCTGAAAGTCAGGTTTCTCAACTTTATCCTGGTAGATACTTGCCACTCTCTTGCATTTACAAATTGCTTTTCTTTGCCTGCAACATGGGAAATATTCAATGAGATAGCCTCAACTTCCTCCTAATTTTTATTAATGTGGAGAGTATCCAATTAAGTTTCTAAATGACTGATGATATTTTCCTTCATGTTGGATAACATATTGCTTAGCTCTATTTTTGAAACCCCTGAAGATGGTTTACCAATAACTGATGTTCTATCTCCTCTTGGACTTTTTGTAAAGGTCCTGGAATAATTCTTGTAGACCTTACAAATATATTGAAATGGTATATGTAAAAAACCTCCCTGTCCAATGAGATTCAAGGTATCCAAGCAATCATCATTGACTCCTCTAAAAAAAACTAACTTGAGAGATTCTTCTGACTTGTTTTGTGGGTTTTTCTTTAGAGAAAACTAAAATATTTCCACATAATCTTCTAAGTGATCATCATCCTTTTGTGTCATTTTAAATATTATTTCCTCCTATTAGGTCCTCTATAATAGTCCTAATACTTTTCTAGGAACAACATCCTTACCTAATCCCATGAACCACCTTAGGTCTACATCTTTCAGGGTGCTAGGGAAGAGCTTTAGCCTATGTGCATCAGAAGTATAGTACTAGCTTCTATAGAGGACATCAAATTCAAAGAGGAATGTATCTAGGTCCTCAGTCATTAACCCATAAAAGACTAGTAATATTGAAGGAGGAGTGTTCTTCAACACTGTAGCCCTGTATTGGTCAACGATGGAGAGCTCAAATGTTGGTTGTTCATCATCATCATCCACTGCATCCCACATGGTGTGGTATGTTCCTTCTATATGTGTGCTAGATTTTGGTGATAAGGAAATTTCTTCTTCGGTGTTACCCTTGCTCTAAGTACTAGATTCAAAAATTTCTGAAATAACTACTTGGGATGTAGAGGGAAGGAACCTACCCAAAGGATCTCTCTACCTTCATATACATGAAATATAGATTTATATTCAGTGGTCTTGCACAATGTTAGTGTATCTCTGGTGTTGGAAAAATATTATATCTAACAATCCTAATACTAGAAAGAAAAATTAACTAAAAAAGCTATAAAAGTAAGTTTATGAAGATAGCACCATCCTCGACAACGACACAAAAAATGTAGAGTCTAAGCTAATGTATTGTAAACTTGGTAGAACCTACTCAATTCAAAGGTTTAACTAGCTGAAAAATCGACTTTACATTGCTTAAGACCACATTAAATTTTCAACCCAAGGCTTGTAAGCCTATGATGGTGCAACATTTTATATACTTTCATGGATTGAAGGCTACCTAAACTATCTTATTTAAGTTATCCTACTACTATAAATTCACATAACTACCAAACAATGAAAACATAAACTAGAACTAGTTGCTACGAGTACCTACAACTTGGACTGTAACTAAACTATTACTAATGAAATAATACTGTATCAACTAAAAACTTAAGAAAAACTAATCACTCAGTTGAACTATCCTCCGGAGTGCTACTAGTAACCATTACATGCATATTCACAAGCATTCATTGACAATAAGAAATATACGAATTTATAATTAATTTGCATATGATTCATGAAACAATGAGAAACTAATAACAACTATTAAGCAAAAGTAAATAACTGAAACATGAAGTGAAGAACAATACCTTGAGTGGCCTACTCAAGTAACTGTTACCACTTTAACTGAACTCAAATCTAGCTAATAGATTCTACACATTCCATAAGATTAACTCCATTCATTACATATCATCATGAAAGATCACAAAAGATCTTCTACATATTATACTCAATCATTCTGGATATTCTTCATGCCTTGAAACTAAAAGTAATTGATAACATAAAATAAAAAAACCAACTAAATACTCAATAGATTTGACCAATAGCTATATACATGCTGAGGGAATCTTATTCAGGGTAAAAAACTAACTGAAATCATTAACTCCACTCCTAGATATTTAGAGAGTAGAATTAAGACTGACTTATTCAACCTATAACTAAAAAGGAAAGAGAATCCTATCAAGACTAGAACTCTATCAAAACAAAATTGCATGCAAACATACAACCATTTGTCAAAATTCCATAAGTGAAGGAGACCTCTTCTTCAACGTTTATTTAACTGGTTATAATTGTTGATGTTATAAGCAGCTTAGGTCTGCTTCTTCCAGCGCACCCATTCCAAGAAGAAAGCAAATTAAATGTATAGCCATTCAGCTATTTAATTTATATCAAACAAATAATATAAATGCAAAGGGTCGACTTTATTATGTTTATTATGTTTATTGTGATTCTTTTATGTGAGCCGACCTAAGTGAAGAGGCGCCTCACTTGTATAAAGGCAAGGTCACGTTGTCATTGTAATCATCCATCTCAATCAAGTTCATGAAGAAGATTCGCATTCATAGAAGGAGGTCACACTTCAGCAGCAGACCGATTTCAAGGAAGAACATATTCATTTGTATCTTTTGCATCTAGGAGAGGTGCTATTATTCATTGTATCAAATTAGCCTATGTGTTGGGCCTGTATTGTAAAGCAGATTTCTGCTCCTGTTCCTACAATATATAAGAGAGATATTTGTTGGGTTTTTCCCCCTCATGTTGGAGGGTTTTCCCAGGGTACTTGGTTGTGTTCATTGTCTCTTATGTTGCATTTTTTGTTTGCTTTCATTTCTGTATATCTGTTCTTAAAACAACAACAATAATAACACACATCCAACCTTCATTAAGTTCCTTTAATCAACGATCATCACGCTCATCTTATCTTGGAGCTTCCCCTGTTTTGGTGTGGATAGTCATTTCTTTTGCTATGGGTTCATCCCGCAACTACTGCGTTGCAGTTCCTCTTTAGCTGCAAACAAGTTAATTTCACAAAACATGTACACAAGGCTAACTATCACAATTAACTCATAGCATTCCATCAACATTCCATACATATTTTTATATAGACCATATAATACTAATCTATTATAACCATAATTCCATCATCATTTTTAAGGTTCGAGTCTACATAATGGATATAAAAAGATAGCATAATATAGGAACATCATCTGGGAAGTGTATCTAAAAGTATCCTAATACATGTATTAAAGCAACAAAAAATAAGCTATTATCTAGACCTATCAATTTGGTTATATGCAAATTCATACATGTGCAATGATTGTGCATGCCAATCTCAACTTATACATCATATAGGTGAATCAAAGTTTGAGATCATGGTATGATAGTAGGACATTAACACAACCACATTCATGTCTTCTTTACATATATATAAAAAAAAAATCAATAGGTGAATAAAAACTTCCAAAATGATAAAAATATGAAATAGATAGAGAACAAAGTATCTGAAAAATGAAATATTTGGAAATAAAATAACTTGAAAGAAATTTAATGGAAATAGAAAATAAATATATATTGTAGAAAATAATATTCCCTATTTCAAGTGTACAAAATGTTGAAACTATACCTAAGACAAAGGAGAAAATAGGGTGACTGCATAGGATCCTACCAAAATAGTTAGAACCTTATTTCAATATTTTACCCTCCATGGGTAGTCAAATAGATATATGTGTGTGTCTGATTATATCTATGACTATAATTAAAATAATAAAATGTGTGTAGCAATTAGTGATAAATAAATTTGAGATTTATTCACTATGCTAGCTATATATGAATTGACAAAGGGAAATGATGCATCCAAGTTAGATTGTTAAAAGTTATAACAATGAGGACAATAAGATTTTTTATTTTTTTAAAAAACTTAAACTATAAAACATGTGATGAAAAGGATAAGTGAATATAAATTAACAAGTTTATCAAATAATTTTAATGCTTCAAAGTGATAATATAATTATTGAGAAAAAGGGGAATATTCCTCAAGTCAAGAGAGGAATTCAAAGAGGAAATCTTCCAATATTATAGAGGAGGAATAATAAACCTAAAAAATAGAATTTCTTGATTTAAGGTTGACTATAACATAAAACAATCTTTGAGAAATAATACAAGGGAAAATGAGGGGAGCTCACTCAAGGAAGGAAAAGAGGAGCAATTCCTCACACTCACTTTTCCAAAATAAGAAAAAATAAGAGTAGGGAAGCTTACTCAAAGAAGGAGAGAGGAGAAACTTCCATTTCACTCTTCCATTATTTATTAACTTAAATAAAATTTACCCAACTATTAAAAAACAAATCTACAAGAAAGGAAATATTGTTGCTACAAAGAAAGAGAGAGGGCCAATAATAAGAAAAACATTAATGATTATGAGGAGGCCAAGAGGAGGACCTAAACCCAAAAACCATAAAGGATCAAATAAGCATACAAAATCATCAAACATTCATAATAACTGGATAAAATAGTAGAGAATTTGTAAGTTGAGATGAATTTATTTCAACTAACAAGGATATTGTAAATGAAATTCTAAGATATAATAATTATGCAAAAAATACAACAAATAAGCATAAATAAAATATTTGTAAGTTGAGATGAATTTATTTCAACTAATAAGGATATTGTAAATGAAATTCTAAGATATAATAATTATGCAAAAAATACAACAAACAAGCATTAATAAAATATTTTTTATCCAAAAAGAGAGAGTTGAGTTGATGGTGTAAATAGGTGTTTTACCTATCTAGGTCCTATTTACATGTTAAGTCCACTTAGGTCCAAGGATAGAATCTTTCTAGTTAGTGTTAGTTGTCACTAGATCTTATCTTATCTTTTTACATTTAATGCTTGTGTCCTAAGTCATTTAATATTTGTTGGGGTAGTTATCTCATTATATAGGATTAAGACACATGTCAAGATCTTGTCTAGTCCTATCTTACACTTTGCCTTTATACCAAGGCATCATTTATACATCCTAGAAAATTTAGTTTAGTTGAATCAATCCAATATATCACTACAATCTTGAGTATTTCATATTGGCCATATCTTGCATCCATTTATTGCAAATTTGCGTTCTTTCTTTTCCCTCTTGTAGAAGGTTTTTTTTTGGTTTTTGTAGGTGATCCTTGAGGCTTGAGTCCTTGAGTGAATCTAACATGGTATCAGAGCTTCAAAATTCCAAAACCCCTTCTCAAATATGAGGGTGATTTGAGCTTGAGCTTTTGTAGGTGCACATTGGGGAAAAAAAGCCTCATAGTTGAGTTTAGAAGGACCTAAAACCCTTATTTTCATATAAAATACTTGGTATTTTGGAAAAACAAATTGGTCCATTTTGGAGGGTTTGACAAAAATCTATAGAAATCCCATTCATACAATTCATACATTGCATAGATCAATACAGTTTTGTATGGTCCATACTGTACCAGGTCTGAAGCAAGCATCAACAAGGTATAATCACTGAGTAGGTGGCATATTTACATAGAATATTCTCTATTACATTGTCATCGTACTTCTTCCTAAGTCACCTGGTACTTCATCAAACATTGTAGCGTACAAATCATTTTTTCATTGGTTTTTATATTAAAATATTTATTTAATACCCGTTTTAAAAAAAAAATTACCCACTTTTGTTAGTGCTTGATTGTGTTAGGCGAAGGCTAGTGGTTCTGACTTTAGTGGAAGGCACTAAGTACCTCATGGCATGGTGATCGCCCATCACCCTCTTGGCCACAACCACTGAGGAGGTGCCACTATCCCCAATGACACTTAAAATCATTTTTTTATATAGATCCTTAGCAACGGTCATATCGACGACTAGGCGCTTCGCATTTAGGTGCCAAATTTTTTCCTGTAGGCCCTAGAAGGGCATTAAAAATACCATATTTTCACTAGGGTGTCAAATTTTTACAAATGAGAGATTGATAAAAAGATGAGTTCTGAGAACTTCATAGTGGTGCAAGCCATTTGTTCAAATTTTTCCTTAGGTAAATTTTATTGCTAGTTGAAGTCAGATTTTCCTTTTTGGACCTTTGAGCTCACAAATTTTTGCCATGATCTCTGATTTTCATGATTCTTGCAATGTTGGAAAGGTAATGAAGATCTCTACATTTCTATTCATAAATTTTTTCTAGATTAAGCCCTAGGTATCTTTTATTTAGATTTGTGCAAATTTGCATTTTGGTTAATTACTTGGACATACTACAACCTAGAGAAGTTTTTTCCTCTTGGGAAGGATTCATTCTTAGTCTAGATCATATTGGGAAAGGTTACTTTTAGTTTGAAGATCTCATTCTAAGATATTGTTGTAATTTTCCATCTTTGATCCATCTTAGCATTATAACATTTGGAACATAATTATGGCATTCTAAACACACTACACATAAAGTGAGAAATCATTATTTAGTTTTAAAATGGTAATAAGAAATTTTAAATTGCATGCTAATTAATAAATTTAAATATGATACTCCAATGTCTATGACACCAAGGAGTTTATGCTCCCACATCACTAAAAGAAAGAAAACTAAGATTTTGTAACATACCCTCTACCACATCATGCAAATGGTTAAACTCTAAGTCGTGGCACCAAAAAGAGGGAGAACCATGAATTAAGGGTGCCATGCACCAAATGATTGGAGGGAGGATTATTCTATGTCATTGGAAGAGAGGATATCAACTCCACATGTATTACATGATCCACAATTTATGCCAAATCTTGTGCAACTATTTGGGCACATTAAATGGGTGTAATCATTAAGGAAGAGGGGGATTGGTAATGGTATTACAAAATCTCAAAGGGAGAAAGAAAAAAAAGAGAGAGGGATTGCATAGGAGAAGGGAAGAGTTGAAAACAAAAAGAAGAGACTCATTTATGCATGGCGTGACATATAGAAGAGTAAAAGGAAATAAAAGAAAGGAGGGTCAAGAGAAAACACTCAGGATCTGTACTAGGAAGAAGTAAGAATAGTTGAATGGAGAGAGAAGGGATCCATGACTGTAATGAAAGATCGAGGGTCTTGAGGTATGTTTATTTGAACCTTAGCTCAATTCATCCAGGTTTTGATAAAAAAAAATTGGCTCTAAAATAGAATTTTATTGAAGATTGGTTGTTCTATACTGGTCACTTAAGAGGGGGATATAAATTTATGGCTAATATCTTTAATGTTTAGTTTTTGTACTAATCTTCCCATACAAATAGAGTTAGTAGATAAGGGAAACTGAAATCTTGGCTCTAACATTTGACTCTATATGGTATTATTTTCTTTCTCTTAATTAATTTAGCTTGCCTTGCTATCTCATTCTGATGGATCATGGAGTCTAATCTATTTTTTTCAAGAACATTATAAATTGTTTCAAATTTTGTCTTCAATTAACTCATTCTATTTTTTAATTTTTTTTAGTTTTGTACTAATATAATCATTAAAAATTATAGCTTCTCGATAGTAGTAGGTATGGGTATATGAATTAGTGACCGATGACATCAGAGGGTAGATAGGTTTACTTCTTTTCTATTTTTTGTATAATTTTTTAATTGTGGATACACTTGTATATTACTTTCAATCCTTTTGCCAAGATAATATAAATGAGTTTGGTATAAGAGGTATTCTTTTTGTCAATATAGATGGATAATAACATGAATGAATGAATGATTTTTTTTTAATATTCAACCCCTTTACAACAATGAAAGTAGAAATGGAGAGGTGCATAGAAATGCATGGTCATTTTTTGTTGTTTTTTTATTACTTATTATGGTGGTAGTAGATATAGTTATAGCGGTACATGGCTACCTTGTAGATTTAACCCCTATGTTGGTATGATAATAAAATAATTTAGAATGGATAGAGGCATTGACTCTAGAATTAATATAGTGGTATTGGATATCTCCATAGAAATTTATGGATAAGGTATTAGTGGTGGATACGTGTATATAAATTGATTGCAAATAATAATGAATGGATTCATGGGGTATCGTTTATATTTAACTTTTTTAGTGGTGAATAGTTTTTTCAATATAAAATTTGTGGATATGCAAATTCATAGCTAATTATCATACAATGGGATGCATGGGTATTTTAATAATTCAAAATTTAATAATAATATACGTGGTATGCATGAATATTTTTTTATCAATGTTTTAAACAATATTTAACTCTTTGGTGGATAAAAGCAGTAGGTGAATATTAGTGGAGGAAGTCAGTAATTCTAATAATAAATGGGAATATTTACAAACTAAGGGTACAAGGATCAACTTGAATTCAAAAGTATGACATCCCTTATGAGGCATTCTTCCAAACAACTTTCATGCCTTGTTTATGCCTCCTCATGTTGCATGCATTTCTATCGGGGTAGCTGATATATCCTTGTTTTTAATTTTATCTCATTGTGAGTCTACGGTTGTAATTTTATTTCCTTTCGAGTCCTAGATCTATATTTATTTGATTTCAAAACAATATAAACAATTGCAATATATTGATGCTTTCTTTGTTGATTCTATATTTATTTGTTTCCACTATCAATTCAATTTACAAATAGTCTGAACTTGATGTAGAGAAGCAAAATTAAAGGAGTAATATTAAAGAAATACATTGAAAATAATAACAAAAATGATGAGGAATTTCATTATAATCATTTGACCGATTACATTCAATACATTGGATTTTTAAGCCATTATTTTCCCGTGAATAACCACTCCAAATTCCCTTACAACAATAACTCCCTAAAAATAACAACTAACTATTAACTAATTTATTTAATGTAAACCTTAATTTCCTAACAACCCCCCTTAAGGTTTACATAATAGAAAAATAAAAATAAAATGTAAAAGTATAAACCTTAAATTCCTAACATCCCCCCTGAAGGTTTACATTACAAAAAAGAAAACCAAAATATTGTATCAACATCAACCAAAACTTCTTGGTCTAAGAATACGGTTTGTTTAGCCAAGCTTGCATCGAAATCAACCCAAACTCCTTTGTCTAGGAAAATGTCTCGATTATCCAACTCTGCATCGACATCAATCTAAACTCCTCATGTCTAGATAAATGTTTTGATTGTCCAACGTTTACCTATAAATTGAGACACACTCCACTATTCACAAGAAAATCACCAACCAATTATGAATCAAGAGTCACTCCATTATCCACAGTAACACTCCTCCATTTGTAGATCGTGACACTCAATTATCCACAAATACACATCTACAAAACTATGGATCAAGACATGCTCAATTATCCATAGACAGTTTTTAGATTCAACTATCCACAAACCAACAACTCACCAAGTTTGTGAATTCAACTATTCACAAACCAACAAATCACTGAATGCCTCATCTTGTTCCTAAAAGGACTAGATATGAAACAAATGCTTCTCATACACTTGGAATCATCATTGAGTGAGAAGCTAGCTCAGGATGATAGATGTCCTCTTACCTCAATTTCTTCCAACCTTTAATTCCACCTATTTAATTCTTAGAGAACATATAAATCTTCATTGTCTTGATCACACAATACAATATTATAGCTTTCTCCCTTTGTTTCAGTAGTAATTAATGCATTAGCTATTTTTTATCTTTCCATCAATAAGATCTCTAGCACATTGAATACAATTCACTAGAATGTGTACCCTTTGGTTACAATAGAAGCATTTGTTATTATTCTTTCATGTTGAAGCATTAGTTTTCTGGGTAAGTGCAGAAAGATGGGGGACCAAAAAGGAGTCTTAAGTGGCCACTTTTTTCTGAAATCAAGAAATACTAAGCTTGGATGTGAAATTGAGGATAGTTACACTCAAAATTTTAATATGCAATAAAAACAATGTTCGTAGTGCTCTGAGTCTACTTTCTAAACTACTTTTTTTTTAAAATGGTAAAGATAAAAGGGTTCAAAAAAGGGATCCACAAAAATTGGTATTATTTTTGTCAAAAAAATATAACATAGCATTTTTTGTGGCTCCCTCAAAAGGTTAATTTTTTTTTGGTATTTTAAAATCGCTTCGGTGAGAGATTATCTAACAACATGTAGGTTATGTTCCATTTTTTTGATAATTTTTAAATGAATATTTGATTTTTTATTAATTTTCAAAGTGGACACATCTTGAAAAATAGAATTTTGGCCATGCTACCCTATAATTTTTGAAAAATAATCCAAAATATATTTTTAAATATGTGTAGAATGGAGTCTAGTTTATAAAAATGTAATTTATTTTAAATT
Source organism: Sequoiadendron giganteum (assembly GCA_007115665.2). NCBI lineage: Eukaryota > Viridiplantae > Streptophyta > Pinopsida > Cupressales > Cupressaceae > Sequoiadendron > Sequoiadendron giganteum. Next base: position 717,868,676 of record CM021100.1, read on the forward strand.
TCAATGAATGGTTAAAAAATAAAGTAAAAAATACCAAACACTAGTTTTTGACAAAAAACGAACACACAAACAAAAGAAATTAAAGATGAAAGTCTTAACATTGTCAAAAAGTGAAAAAAATTACATTGTTAAATAACTAAGAGAGAGGTTAACATTACCCAAGTGTTTGATTTACTCGACCTTGAAACACGTGCAAACCTAACAGTTAGCATGAATGAGATTATGTGAAATCCTATAGAATATGAAAAAACACGTCTTTGGATGTTGGGAAGGCACTCCAAGCCTTTGGGTTGGAAATCCAAAGAAAATCCAAGCCTAAGGCTTGGTGATTCCCAAAGAAAGATATAACATGAGCGCGTTATAATACACTCCCATTATGTTTTGTATTGAAATTTGTTCCTTGTCAATGGATTTCAAAATATGTGCCAAAATGCATTACCAAAAAATGAAAAAAAGCATTACCAAAACACGATCACGTTATAATGTGCTCGTGTTTTGGTCTGCATTAAAAAATTTTCTACTCTTTTTTTCTCTTTCTTGTTTTTTTCAGGGAAACTATATACATGAAATAAACATTTAAGTATAAGAAAGTAAATGTCCATATGTAAAGTTGACATTTACATATGGAAATTTAATTTCTTATACTTTAAGTTATATTTCATGTATATAGTGTCAAGATGTTTGAGAGTGGTTTCAAATCTATAAAAGTTATAATGAAAATTCTAGTTTTTGGAAGATCTTATAATTTTTCATACTTAATCAAATTTCAGTAATCAACATGTCAAATTTTAGTAATCAGGAGATCAACTTTAAATAATTAATAAGTTGTATCATATTTCTCTCTCTCATTATATATCCCTTATGTTCTAGACCTCTCTCTCACTCTCTCTTTCCCTCTCTACTTCTCTCTATCTCTCCATTCTCTCTCTCTCTCTCTCTCTCTCATTCTACCCCTCTCCCTCTCCCTCCCTCTCTCTCCCTCTTTCCATTTGTCTCTTTGTCTCTCTATCTCAACTATGTCTCCCTCCCCACCTCTTTCAATCTCTACTTTCTTTATCTAGCTCTCTCTAACTCTCTCTCAGTCCCTCCATCTCTCCCCTTCTTTCTCTCTCACTCTCCTCTCTATCTCACCATTCTCTCTTTGTCTCTCACTTTCTCCATCTCTCTATCTCACCATTATCTCTCTCTATAATTCTCTTTATCTCACCCCTCCCTCTTTACCTCTCCCTCCCTCCCCTCTCTCTCCCACCCTCCCTCATTTCCTCTCTCTCTACTTATATTTATCTCATCTATCCCTCTCTACCTCTCCCTCCCTCCCACCCCCATCTCTCTCTCTCTCTCATTCTCTCATTCCCTCTCTACTCTCTATTTCACCACTCTCTATCCATCTCACTCTCCCTACCTCCCTCTCTCCATCCTTACCTCTCTACTTATCCCTCTGTCTCTACTTATATTTATCTCACCTATCCCTCTCTACCTCTCCCTCCCTCCCACCTCCGTCTCTCTCTCTCTCTCATTCTCTCATTCCCTCTCTACTCTCTATTTCACCACTCTCTATCCATCTCACTCTCCATACCTCCCTCTCTCCATCCTTACCTCTACTTATCCCTCTCTCACATATCTTTCCTTCCCTCCCTACCTATCCCTCCCTCTCTCCTTCTCTCTCTACTATATATCTCCCCTCTCCCTCTCTCTACCTACCTCTCTCTCCATTACTCCT